>JAJJMB010012308.1:743402-793385 GCA_023531105.1 Papaver atlanticum
GAGCCATGGAACTTCACTAGCCAATTACAGTGTGGATTCAGATATCCAAAGATAAGTATTGCTTCTATTTAATACAACCCAACATCAACAGCTTCAAAACACAAACTCATCTGATTATCATTCATTTCACTCTTTTCTCAATCTTATTATTTCTATTACATTCATTAAATGGCTGCATCAACAATGGCTCTTTCTTCTCCTGCTCTCGCTGGAAAAGCAGTAAAATTGACACCATCCATTCCAGAAGGTGAAGGAAGAATCACCATGCTCTTCCAGAAAAAGACAGTGGCGAAACCGGCTAAATCATCCAAACCTGCAGTTTCATCTAATAGCCCATGGTACGGTCCTGACAGAGTTAAGTACTTGGGACCATTCTCCGGTGAGTCTCCATCTTATCTCAATGGTGAATTCCCTGGTGATTACGGATGGGATACCGCTGGGCTATCTGCCGATCCTGAAACTTTCGCAAAGAACCGTGAGCTTGAAGTGATCCACTGTAGATGGGCAATGCTTGGAGCTCTAGGATGCATCTTTCCTGAATTACTCTCGCGTAATGGTGTTAAATTCGGTGAAGCCGTATGGTTCAAAGCCGGAGCACAAATCTTCAGTGAGGGTGGATTGGACTACCTTGGGAACTCAAGTCTGGTGCATGCTCAAAGTATTTTAGCTATTTGGGCGACACAAGTTATCTTGATGGGAGCAGTTGAAGGTTACCGTGTTGCCGGTGGACCGCTGGGTGAGGTTGTTGACCCACTTTATCCCGGTGGCAGTTTTGACCCACTTGGACTTGCCGATGATCCAGAGGCTTTCGCCGAGTTGAAGGTGAAGGAGATAAAGAATGGAAGATTGGCAATGTTTTCCATGTTTGGATACTTCGTTCAAGCAATTGTGACCGGTAAAGGACCTCTGGAGAACTTGGCTGATCATCTTGCTGATCCTGTTAGCAACAATGCTTGGGCGTTTGCCACAAATTTTGCCCCTGGGAAGTAAATGTAGAGGCTATGTAAATTTTAGCTAGATTCATCATTCATTCGTGACTTGTGCTGTTCTTAGACCAATTTGGGATGTAGTTAAATCAAGTTGTGTGACACCTTTTAAATTTATTTCTACACATTTTTTTCACTTCCAGGGTGCAACATGGAATTATACAGTCAAGCTGCTGTGTTTGGAATTCTAATGAACATGATATTCGGCATCCTGAACATTCATCATTAAAACAAAAGCTTTATCCAAATCTAATTTCGCTGCATGTTGGTTTCCATTGCAAAGTTTCTGTATGGAAAGAGAAGGTTTGGCCGAAAAGACTAGTATGTTGATACAGTCATTATTGGAGAATGTACCTAGGACTGCATGGCAGTACTTGGCTGAAAACTATTAGGATTTGCGCAGCAATCTAAGAGCCCACTCAGGCAATAACTACAGCTAACACCTTCCTATTGTCTTGTCTCGATAAAATTGTCGAAAGAAGAAAAGAAGCTCCTTTTCTACTTAGAGAATGGAGACTAGTATCGGGTTATAGGGACCCACAGGTTGCACCGCCGTATGAGTCCCTTGGCGTTGGGTCCTAGACTAGATATTACCACTAGTTCCTTGGGTCTTGATTTAACACTAAGGTAATGTTACCACACACACAAAAAAGGGCCAATTCACACCTTTTGGTACGAGTCCCAAATGTCAGTCAAGTATTTAATCAGCCATCAATATTTGTTGTTTATACTTGTGCTTCAAGTTCAGCCATCCCATTTAGAACAAGTGTATAACCGTCTTAAAGTTATTGCAAATATGTTGCATGTGTTCAAGCTCAGTGAATCAAATACATAACCACACAATATTTTGCCATTTTGTGTGATTAAGTTCTTCAAAGTTTCCATAATGCCGAAACATACAATTAAATGGAGGATGAAATTTATTAAATGAATGATCTCAGAGTATATAAATAATGTTTGGAGATGATTCTTCATTGCTCTCTAGAGATCATTTGAATTTTGGAGGATATAATCATGCCTTCTATTACCAACAGGCAGTTACACATGCATCTAACGAGAAAGTGATACACAAATAAACAAAATATAGAGTGAAATTATCTGTCTAAGCTCAAGTGCTACAAAGTTTGTTCATTGATGTCAGTATAAAGTTCTATCAATCATTTTGCAATTCGAAGCCATGAGTTTTTTCTCATTATGGTTTTGATTTTGAAGGTTATACTAGTAAGTTATGGGATGTTGGAGTAAATTGAAAATCATAGACAAAAACAGTGCCTCAATTTTGGCAATATAGAATGGTTCTGGATTTTTACAATTTCGTTAGACCTTTTTGTGAATTTTTTTGCTGACAGAAAATAAATCCCTTGATTATTATTACATTGGATTTGCAAAGATATTTTTATTCTGAAAAAATAGTACAATAAAAATAAAAAAAAAATTCATTCATTTTTCAATTTTTTATTCAGAACTATATTCTTGGCAGTAGACTGAGAAATTCATTTCAACTACAGATCGGCTTAGATAACTATCGGTTTGCAGACTTGTGCCGAAAATGCTTTATGTAATGTGTTGCTACAGCCGAGAAATCATCATTTCAGTCTAACATGAGGTGATAATAGTAAATGATCATTAGATTTTTTTGTTTTGCTCGACTCCTTAGTCCAATCTAATCGGATGCTACCAAATTAAAATGATAGATAGAACCTAAGAATGACATGCCCATGCGAATGCTGCAATGCGCCAACAGTTCAAAACTAGGACACTTGCATACATGGAGAAAAGTTATACCAGTGCAAATGAAACAGGAAACAGGTTATGAAATGCTGCAAGTTCGATAAGCCTTCAACAATGTTAAGGTATTAAAAAAGAGATATCAGACAGAGGTTATGAAGTGATATCCTTTGTATCCACCAGCTCCTATCTTTTCTTGTGGTCCAGAACAAAATTTAAGATCCCGTGAAGGATATCTAGTTAAAGAAATCTAAAACAAGTACCAAGTGGAGTATTCCATGGCTGTTGTTTGATTTTCATAAGCTGGTGGGTGAAAGGGTGCCAACTGTTGAACTGTTGAGCAGAGCCATGGAACTTCACTAGCCAATTACAGTGTGGATTCAGATATCCGAAGATAAGTATTGCTTCTATTTAATACAACCCAATATCAACAGCTTCAAAACACAAACTCATCCAACTCTCATTCATTATTTCACTTGTTTCTCAATATTTTTTCTATCACATCCATTGATGGCTGCTTCAACAATGGCTCTCTCTTCTCCTGCTCTTGCCGGGAAGGCAGTAAAGTTGACACCATCTGTTCCAGAAGGTGAAGGAAGAATCACCCATGCTCTTCCAGAAAAAGACAGTGGCGAAACCTGCTAAATCTTCCAAACCTGCAGTTTCATCTACTAGCCCATGGTATGGTCCTGACCGAGTTAAATACTTGGGACCATTCTCCGGTGAGTCTCCATCTTATCTCAATGGTGAATTCCCTGGTGATTACGGTTGGGATACCGCTGGGCTATCTGCCGATCCTGAAACTTTTGCAAAGAATCGTGAGCTTGAAGTGATTCACTGTAGATGGGCAATGCTTGGAGCTCTAGGATGCATCTTTCCCGAATTACTCTCGCGTAATGGTGTTAAGTTCGGTGAAGCCGTCTGGTTCAAAGCCGGAGCACAAATCTTCAGTGAGGGTGGATTGGACTACCTTGGGAACTCAAGTCTGGTTCATGCTCAAAGCATTTTAGCTATTTGGGCTACACAAGTTATCTTGATGGGAGCCGTCGAAGGTTACCGTGTTGCCGGTGGACCACTTGGCGAGATTGTCGACCCACTTTATCCCGGAGGCAGTTTTGACCCTCTTGGACTTGCCGATGATCCAGAGGCTTTCGCTGAGTTGAAGGTGAAGGAGATAAAGAATGGAAGATTGGCAATGTTTTCCATGTTTGGATACTTCGTTCAAGCAATTGTGACTGGTAAAGGACCTTTAGAGAACTTGGCTGATCATCTTGCTGATCCTGTTAGCAACAATGCTTGGGCTTTTGCCACAAATTTTGCGCCAGGAAAGTAAATGTAGAGGCTCTGCAAAATTTTATCTAGATTCATCATTCATCTTGCTAATTCCAGGGTGCAGCATGGAATTAAAACAAAATCATTGTCCATATCCAAATTCTCTCATATCATTCAATATAAATATTTGCAAATCGAAGCTTTCTTCATTGTTGGCTTTCTCTGCAAGATTTCTATATGGAACTAGAAGGGTTTAACTAAAAGGACTAGCATGTTGATACAGTAATAAACGGGGAATTAACCCATCACTGCATAGCAGTATTTATCTGAAAACTATTGGCATTTGCACACAAAGGTGCAGTCTGAGAGCCTACTCAGGAACTAACTACAGGTAATACCTTCCAATTGTCTTGGTAAAAATTGTTCAAAGTGAAATGACAAAATGTTACTGAAATAAACACGAAGGACTGACCGACATTGTACAACTTCTTTTTTCTTCTTTTGCCAGTTCAACTTCTGCTTTACTTTGACTGCATGATTCTGCTTAACAACCGTGCCTTCAAAGTTTCCTCTGGTTTAGAAGAGACTTTAACATCATCTCGAGTTACCTTGAGAACCTTTTCATCATTGCGCAACATAGAACGAAGGGTTTTAGCAACTATAAGCTCAATCTTCAGTTCATTTAGTCTAGTCCTGAGCCAGCCAACATTGAACTCCACTGCCTCAGCTGTGGACACCTTTGATTCCCAATGATTCAGTAAAGACATGCTCAAGTTTGAAAATGACGTCTCCTTCATTTGGCTTATTATGGCTAAAAGATCAGTCACAAGGGCAAATAAGGCCATCATTGAATTCTTTATGACAGTCTTTGTGGCTATATGCCCATGTTTTTCATATATTGCTTTGTAGAGGGAAACATATTTGTTAGGCACTGGGAATCCCATGACTTTCGTTGTCTTCTCCATCTGCAGAGCCATGTCTTTGCTCTCGTTATCACTAAAGATGTCAACGATAGCAGGTTCCGCCTTCTTTATACTACCTGCATGAGGAGTTGCAGTGGATGTCTCTATCAAACATTTAGCCGCGAACCTTAACAAAGTTAGGTTCTCTGCAGAGTTAGGATCCACTTCTTCATCATCACAGTCCCTGTAAAGACCCTTCATCTGAGGTGCCATACCAGCTGCCACTTTTAATTGTGCCTTTGTTCGTGTTGCTGCCTCTCCGTATGTGGGATGCAACTCTTTGTCATCACAGTAACTTTTTGTAGCATTTGATGAATAACATTCTCGGGCGAAATGGCCAGGTTCCCCACAATTGTAGAAGTGTGAACTGTCTTCGCAGCTCCCACCATCACCATAACTGTCAAAACCAGGACAGTCTCCTGCAAAATGGCCTTCTCCACATATATAGCAGCAAGATTTCCCTCTATAACCATAGCCTGAATCACCTCTCCCAGCGTTACGATGCGCCCTTTTTATGTTGAGAACTCGACCATGAAGCCTCGTGCCGATTGTATGCATGAGTGCATCTTCTAGTGCACGTTCATCTTGATAATACACAAATGCAAAACCACGAGGACGACCTGTGATTTTGTCCTCCACGATCTACACAACAATCACAAAGTATGAGGAAATGATAGCATCTAGTCACAATCTGGATCAAGAGTTTAAAAGATACCAAGATGATTATTTGAATTATTTATCCAGTTTCCAGTGTCATACTGGATTCTACCCAGTGAAGAGACATCCAACTGAAAAGGATTGAACAGGACATAGATGTTAATTGTCAGGGTTACATGGACCATGAAATAACCCCAATGGTTTGAGATGGCAAAGAAACAAACAAGTATGTACTATACTGCGCTTGTTTCTTTCTCCCCATCCTCCTTACTCATAAAAAAACAATAAGCAACAGCTCCAAACGAATTGCTCAATACAAATAACCATATAATGCCATCTTTGGTTTAACATCCATTGTTAAAAACAATTTGCAATGGAAAAGCCTCGCAAGTAAATAAGTTGGAGAATGTAGCTCTCTAAAGTCTAATTGTTCTTCATCACAAATTTTATTAATCAATAGCCAAAAGAATACAAGCCGGTTACAACCAAAGATTAAGCAAAAACAAAACACCTAATTTTGGAACCTAAAATTTAAAACCTCAGGGCATTTCTATTCTAATCAAAAAAAAAAAAAAAAAAGGTCGAACATCAAACTCTTTCTTACCACCACAATTTAGACTAACCTCTCTTAGCTACAGTACTCCGGCAAAGTGTCCCCTGCCTTTATAACTAGTGCAAATGATAGTACAAATAGCACGTCGATATCATGAATCAAGACATTTCAACATCCTTGTCTACAAGAAAGCATATAAACGCAGCTGGATGTTGTTATCTTGGACATTGGACACAAAATCTTGATTTAATTGACTGAAATGTGAATTGCATTAGCTCAACAAGGGTATTATACATGCGAATAGAAGGGTAATGTGCGAGTTTATAAACCCATCTAATCAGAATTTTGGTTCAGAAACCTCTCAATGTTGGTATCAATTTCAAAATACCACACACACAGATAAAAAACCTACACCCAAAATGGAAGATAAATTGCCAAAATGAGGTTTAGGGCATCATACCTGGCTAGAAAACGATGACCCCACCGCATAAATTTGTCGCTGAGATCATCGTGAGTAGTCTTTGGCGATAGGTTCCCGATATAGAGACCGTATTTCTCATCATTTGCCATTAAGACCTAAACAAAGGAAAAGCTAAACCTTGTGAGAACCAGCCAAGAGGTTGATGATGAGGTGAACGAAATAGGTCAAGTCGGTCAAACAGGTCAATCGGGACACATAGGAACCTAGTAGCGAGGGAGTGGATCTTTGTTGTGTTCAATGGGTCAATCATTAATAATAATCTTGACCGCTGGATCTCTAGATTTGGTACCCGCCATAATAATCCGCCTATAGCGATCATGGAAAATACCAGAGAAATGAATTGAGGAGCTGCGTAAGAATTTTTATTTGCTTTGTATGGATTTGTAACCTTGGGTATTCATTTTTGTTTGGTGCACACTAGTTCGAACCAAATACGAATAGGCTATTTAGCCACGCAATTATTGGAAAATTTCTTTTGAGTGGAAAAGAAATTATGGGCGGTAAAATGAGCTAATTATTTCGGATATAATGAAACTCTACGACATGTTATCGAATTCATAATGTGTAAAACTTTTTTTTTATAAGAAAAAATAAACAAACTCACAGTTCTATCGAGTTTGTTTATTTATAAGAAAAAATAAACAAAGTAAACATGTAGGATTTATGTTTAGAAGGACTGTAGCTACTCTCATACTATTTGGAAGTATAGAGTGAGCCACTTTCCAAGTGAACATTAATTTGTATAAAGGGAGAAACTTTCATGTTCCAAAATTACCTTCCAGTTGGTGTTGGCATCTTGGTTACCACCGAGATTGTTACATAAGGATTTGACAGTAAACTTACCATTATTATTAAGAGACCAAGTGGAAGTATCTTCCATGCTATTGTGAGGATTTTGAATTTGTTCTATCCACTGTTTTTACATTAAAACAAATGTTGAGTCTAGTTTCATCCGATGTTTTGGGTGATCAGGTCACTTACCTGGAAAATATTGGCAGTACCTGTTACATGTTTCGAAAAAGGAGGTCTTTTGGTTGGTATCCAAAAATCTGACCAAATGTTTATTTTATAACCTTTTCCCACTTATCAAAAGTTGTGGTTTTGAATTTCTCCAATTCCTAATTTAATACCTATCCATATCCAAATATCAGTTTGCTTTGGTTTCGGATCTAAGTGCATTACATCGATGTTAGGGAAATACTTTGCTTTCAGAATTGAAGCACAAACAGAGGTTGAATTTTCTTTCAATCTCCAACCCATTCTAGCAATCATAACTGTATTGAAATGGCTAATATTTTGGAAACCTTAACCTCCATCTGAAATTGAGTTGCTAAAAGAGCCCTAGCCTTTGATATAAACACCTTTGGGAGAGTTTATATATTTTCCCCACCAAAAATTTCTCTGGATTTTGTTGAGGTCCCTGTCGAATTTTTTGGTAACTTAAGACGGTTCATTTAAATCTTTTGTTAATACAAAATTCGAGAAAAGAAAAAAGAAAAAATGGTCCTGACTGGAACATAAATAGATTGATGGCTTAATTGGGGATTGTGAATTTTATTCTCAATGAAGATAGTGTGCTTAGGGGTGTCTAAATGATGTAGTGTTATCTCATTACTCCTCTACCTTAAGATTGTGACACGTCTCTAATTACTTTTTAAAAAAATAAACTTTATTTTTATTTTATTTTGTAATTTTTATAAATCTTTATTTTTGGTTTATTTTTTAAAAATATTTAAAACTTTTTGGTTATCTTTTTTTCTAACATTATTAACAAAATGTCGTTATGGCATGTTAGTTAACCATGACGGTTTTTGTAACGGTCATTATGGTTGTTATCCAATAACATGACACAGGTCGACATGGTCGTTATCCAATAACCATGACGACTCTTTCAATATTTCAATCAGAATGTTCCATGTTTTTGCCTAAACAGTTGTTAAGGTCCTAAATTTCAACCATGACGATTTACAATTACTTCAAGAAATATTTGATGTTCGAAAAATCCTCATGGTATGTTAGTTAACCATGAAGACTTTTGTAATGGTCATTATAGTCTAATAACACTACTATAGCGATACATAAACAATAGAACCATGTCGACTTTAACAAATTTTTCCAGAAGTATTTGATGCTTAAAATTTCGTTAAGGTATGTTATTTAACCATGCCGATTTATGTAAAAATAGCCATGGTATAATAACAACACCATGACGACGCAAGGACAACCATCATAGTCTTAAATTTCAACCATGACGACTTTTACAATTTTTACCAAAAATATTTGATGTCTGGATAGTCGTTATGATCCTTTATAAATCTGACAATTTTATAATTTTTCCAGAGTTAACATGGTCGAAAATCATTGACTGCCCATTCCGTAAATAAAGGTTCTTTTCCTTTTTGGCACGGGGCACTACCCCACGATCATACCAATCAGGTCGAACATCCCTTCACCCCCTTCCAAGGGGGCCTGCCTCCTAAACCCCCTTAGTACGGGAAAACATGACAAATATAATTCCTTTGATTTTCTAAACTAGCTACTTAAAAATATCCAACATGGAGATTAATACTTGAAGTTGCATGTTAGAATTATTATTATTGACAGAACCAATATGACAACTGGTTTACCACTGATTGACACTTTTTTGTTGTAGTCACCTATGTTTTCCGATACTGTTCTATACCATTCTCATTATCCATGACAAGTCTTTGTTTTGAGTCTTGTATGTAAAAGATATAGCTATGTATCCCTTTCTTTAACTATTACAATTAATACAAGCACATTTTCTTACATGGTATCAGAGGACAAAGGAAATCTTTATACTTCTTTCCTTTGATCTGACACCTCATATCAGAACCCATAACTACAATTACCATTAAAATGGTTAAAACAATTTAAGACCAACAAGTCACAATCAACGACTAAACAATACCAATACTCATATGTTTCCACTATTAGCCTCACCACATCGTCAACAATAACAACCATCATCGACCACCAGTCCCGTGACTCAATATGAACAAACTCCACCACAATAATCACCACGACAACCACCTCTACAAGAAACACCTCCATAATTTTAACATCAAACACCATTGCCACAACCACCAATACATTTTCAACAACTAAAACAACCTATATGTTTTCAATAGCAACATTAACATCAATTTTGCGGATACAAAATACCGCACACTCATTTGGTATGCGAAGTAACTCCTTAGAAGTAAGCGAACAATAACGCATACGACATATCCAAGATGACGAACCAGATGACGTCACGATAAAAGTGTGAAGATCTATGCGGCAGTAAAGAAACCGTGCGGCAATGATAGAGTCCACGCGACATTGACGCATGACAGATCCAAAATTAGGGGATTTATTAGCTGTCCTCCACTATGTAAACTCCTATAAAAGGAGCGAGAGACCCTTGTGTAGAAGAGAGATCTTTTTGGTGAGCTGAGATAAGATATTTAGGAGGGAGAGAGTTATTTTCTTTCCAAGTTAGGGTTTTCCCTCATCATCTTTGTACTAGTTCTAAGATTTAATAAAAGATTTTGGGTATTTCATCATGGTTTCTTAGATTACTTCATAGATTATTAATAGGGTGTGGTTGTAGGATTTCCTGCAACTACATTTTGGCGCTAGAAAACAACTCGGATGATATACCCTGTGGGTGAAATTCTTTAAGAATAAGTTTGAAGTAATTCGAAGTTTTTCGTCGCTATATCAGCAATCTTTGAGAGTTTTAAAAGTTTAAGATCTGAAAAACGCAACCTAACGTTTTCATCCCAGAAAAACAATTTTCATTAGTAACATTTTCAGTCCTTGGAAGAGTACATTTTTCATTTGTCAAGAGAAAATATTGTTTTAGGAAAAATAACGGAAAGAAGAAGAGATAAAATTGTCAAATCCGCATGAATGGGCGAAAGAAACAACAATTTTAGGCAAATCCAAGAGCAGATCCAACAGAAGAACAACAGCAGCAGCCAAGTAGGCGTTGGTACACAAGATGGACGAGTGGAAGCAATAAGGATAATCAGAGCAAAAGAAGGAGGCAGGGATATACAATGTAATTCAATAACCAAAACGATTATCAGTGATGCAGACTTTCTCGCAGGAATCATAGGAAAAATACACAAGCGGGATTATGAAGGGAGGAAAATCATGACGGTGGAAAAAGTATCTCCCCTAAAGGAGTGGGAAAAGAAGAAGATAACGTTTGCAGCGGATGAGATACCGGAAGAAAGCATAGGGCGAACAGATCCCCTGGTGGTCACAATAACTGCAGAGCGAAAAGAAAGGAGTGAAAGCGCGAAGGCATCGGAAGAATGGGCGGTAGATAGAACCTTGGTAGACACGGGCAGTTCGGTAGATATTCTATTCTACCGCGCATTCAGGAGCATGGGATACAAGGATGCGGATATGACGCACTCTACATATAACATTCATGGTTTCAATAAAACGATAACAAAACCAAAAGGTGAGATAACCATGCGAATACTATTGGGAGAAATAGAAACACAGGTAACCTTGTGCGTAGTTGACGTAGAGTCACCCTACAATATGCTATTGGGACGACCATGGGTACATGCGATAAAAGGTGTCTCTTCAACTCTTCATCAATGCGTGCATTTTCCAATACCAAGTGGAATAGGTGAAATTAAAGGAGATGCTAGGAGCGCGAAAGTCTGCGGTCAAATAGATGTAAAGAACCATGAAAGACGCGCAAAGAAGCGAAAACATCAATAAAGGAAAGCAAAAGAATCGAGAAAGGACGAAGAACTAAGAATATACATGATACGAGCACATAAGGGAAAGGGAATACCAAGTGAGATCCCAGATAAGGAGGGTGAACCAATACATAAAATAAAAGAGCCATCACCAATTGGAGAACCAAAAGCAAATTTCACCGCGGCAGAACCAACAAAAGAAATAAATGTTGGGACAGAAGAAGAACCAAAGATGTTGAAAATTAGAACTAAGATGGGCGAAGAAGAAAAGACGATCAACCTTCTGCGGGAGTATAAAGACATCTTCGCATGGAGCATGGACGAGATGCCAGGAATAGACCCTTCTGTCGCATGCCACAAGTTGGATATCAATAAGAACGCGCGGCCATTCAAGCAGAGAATAAGGAAGATGGAAACAACATATCATCCTCAAATAGAAGAGGAGTTACAAAAGATGCTAGACGCAGGAATAATAAGGCCAGCAAAGTACCCAGAATGGATAGCAAACATGGTGGTCGTACCAAAGAAAAATAAAGGCATACGGATCTGCCTCGACTTCGGCGATCCAAATAAAGCATGTCCAAAGGACAGTTTTCCCCTACAAGATATACCTCAAATGGTGGAAGCAGCATCAGGTAACGACAGGTTATCACTTATGGATGGATATTCAGGATATAATAATATCCCTTTGGCTGAAGAAGATCAAGAACACATGGCTTTCTTCGCACCAAGAGGATTATATTGTTATACAAGAATGCCATTTGGCTTACAAAATGCAGGTGCGACATATCAAAGAATGGTAGAAAAGATATTCGCGAAATGGGTGCACACAACATTGGAAGTCTACGTGGATGATATGCTAGTAAAGAGAAAAAAGGCAGTAGATCATGTTGAAGACTTGAAGGAAATATTTGAATAGATGCGGCAATTTAAAATGAAGATAAATCCGGCAAAGTGTATCTTTGGAGTTGCATCGTGGAAATTTTTAGGTTACATTGTATCAAAAGAAGGAATTGGGGTAGATCCAGAAAAGGTGCAAGCGGTCCGTGATATGCCATCACCCGCAACAATAAAAGATGTGCAGAAATTGAATGGGCTACTAACTTCATTAGGGCGGTTCATCTCACGCTCCTCAGATAAATGCAAGCTCTTCTTTAATATCCTGAAGAAAGGAACAAAATTCGAATGTACGGAAGAATGCGAGAAAGCACTCCAAAGTATTAAAGATTACTTAATGAATTTATCTATTTTGCAGAAAGCAGAGCCAGGAGAAGAACTATTAATATACTTAGCATCAACATCGCACGCGTTAAGTGCTGTACTGCTACGTTTAGATGGAGGAATTGAAAAACCAATCTACTACATAAGTAAAACTTATAACTCCGCAGAGAAAACTTACACAAAGGTTGAAAATCTGATCCTCGCACTGGTTTATGCAACACAAAAGCTCTGCACGTATTTTTAAGCTCACAAAGTCAAAGTACTAACAAAGGTACCGATTGAATCAGTAATGCAGAATTCGAAAAGTTCAGGAAGAATAAAAAGATGGAACGCACAGATAGGACAATTTGGAGTTAAGTACGAGATACTATCTTCACCAAAATCCCAGGTTATTGTGGACTTCTTGGCAGAATTCCCATTAGAAGAAGACGAAGGAGTAGAAGAAATGATGGATATAGATGAAGATCATGGAAATCCTAAGGATTTGTTAACAGAGCGTAAATCAAATAGATTGGAGATATTGGTGGATGTATCATCAAATGGAGAAGGAAACGGAATTGGAATAATATTCATTTCACCAAAAGGAGAAAGAATGGCTTACTCATTTAGATTGGAGTTCGCATCCACCAATAATGAAACTGAATACGAAGCAGTGGTGCACGCGTTAAAGCTGGCAATTGAAATGAAGTTAGAGGAGGTTAGAATAACTAGTGATTCACAATTGGTAATACGCAAAATACAAGGGTTGTATAGTACAAATGAACCACCTCTTCAAAAATACAAGCAACTCGTTGAAGAACTATCAACAAAAATTTAAAGCATAAGCTGGAGGCACATATGCAGGAAAGATAATCGATTCACAGACGCACTTACATTCGTTTCTTCTATGTTAGAGGATCCTACCGCAAGGTACATAAAGATAGAGATGCTCTCTTTCCCCTCAATTAACAAAGAAGAAGAAGAAGACGCAGACGCAATGATAGTGGAAGATGCAGAAGAAAAACGAGCGAATAAAGACGCAGATTGGAGAACCCAACTCCATTTATATCTTGAAAAAAGAGAAGTCCAAAGAAATAGATTAGAGGCGCATAAGTTAAAAAGCCGGGCGACAAATTATGAATTGAGAGAAGGCGTGCTCTATCGAAAATCCTTCTTTGGACCATCACTTAGATGTCTAACACGGAAAGAAGGAAAGGAAATCTTGAAGGCACTACACTATTGAGACGCTGGGAACCACAGCGGAGGAAGGTCTTTAGCTTACAGAACAAAGATACAAGGGTACTACTGGCCCTACATGCATGAGGACGCAAAAGAAGTATCTAGGAGATGTGAAGAATGCCAACGTCACGGAAAAAAGATACATGCACCTGGCGCTGCACTAAATTCATCAACAAGTGTCTGGCCATTTGCAAAATGGGGCCTAGACATTGTAGGTTCATTTATACCAGGAACGGGGCAGAGGAGATACTTAATAGTTGCAACAAACTACTTTACAAAGTGGGTGGAGGTGAAAGCAGTTCAACATATTCGAGATCGAGATGTATTCACATTCATATTTGAAAATATCATTTGCAGATTTGGAATTCCTATGCAATTAGTCTCCGACAATGGAAAGCAATTTGAGGGCGAAAACTTAGAGATGCTGCTTAACGCGTTCAAGATCCAAAGAGGAAAGTCAACTCCTTTATATCCACAGAGCAATGGGCAGGCTAAGGAAACTAATAAAACGATTGCGGATATATTGAAGAAAAAGCTGGAAGGACACAATAAAGGATGGTGCGAACAAGTACATAATGCAGTGTAGGCGTATTGAACAATAAGGAGAGAAGCTACAGGAATATCACCCTTCTGTTTAACATATGGAGTAGAGGCGGTACTACCAACTGAAGTCATCATTCCGACAACAAAGAAAAAAGCTTGGGAAAAGAAACTAAAAACGAATTTGATCCTAGCAAAGCTTGATGATCTGGAAGAAAATAGAGAAATTGCTCTACAACATATGGAGAATTACCACAAAATACTAGCCCGAGAATATAACAAGCGCGTCAAAGAAAGAGAATTCCAACCAGGAGAACTAGTATTAAGAGAAATACCGCCCTATCAGAAAGGAGGAGATGAAAAACTAGAGAATACATGGGATGGACCTTATATAATCAAAAGGGTTGTTGGAAATTGAGCGTATGAATTAATGGATAGTGAGGGAAGGAACACAGGGCGCAGGCTTGAACACCCATGGAACAGACTATATCTGAAGAAGTACTATCCGTAGATCATGCGGCATTCATCATATACCTGAAGGAAACAATCCGCACGCGCATTTAATAAAGTACAAGGGTTGAAGGAAGCGAATAAGTCGCAGAGTTGTTTCTAATAGATAGTAATTATAAAAATGAAGAAAAAAGATATTAGAATTCTACTAATGACATTCTATGCGAATGAATGAAAATGAAAAATTCTTCTTCTTTACGTATATCAAAAATTTTATATAAGAAGAAGGCAAAAATAAGACCTTATAATAAGACCTTAATAGAAGGCAACAAAAGTTAAAACCTCAAACTAGGGAGGCTAGGCATCCAATTGTGGCGTGTACCTTAGTTCGCATAACAACAAGAGGCAATAATAAGACCTAACGCGCGTCATAATTGGGGAAAACCTAGTTAGCATGACTCAGGTGAAAGCTACACCGACCCTGGAACCTGAGTCATGGAGATTTGGGGTGAAATGAAAGCCTATCCAGCAGAGACGCCTTAGTCGTAAGACTAAGGTAAGAAGGTCACTCCTAAGGAGTATAGAAACTCGATCAGGGCGCCGGGGTACACGGTTGAGTCAAGAGTTCCTGGGGAGTCTGGAGCGTACCTGGCCGCTCTTGGCAAGTCTTGACTATGATACACTCGGTTCTCAAGAAACCCCACCTAGGGTGCGGTCCCATAACCACAAGCCATATTGGCGGAGGGAAAAGGGCCGCGAACACAACTGATTGTTGCATCACTGGATGGGAAGAGACCACCTTAACCCGATAGGGGTAAGCTTCCTTGAAGAGGCAGTCAGGGGGAAGATAAGGACGGCACCCTCCATTAGGGAGCTGAATTGTGTCAAAGACGTCAATATCATGATACTTTTACTCACGGGAGTAATAAGACTTGTCGTATTGACGCATCAATACATCCTGCAGAGGCAAAAAATATAAGAAATGATAAGGCAAGATCAATGGGTCGTTACCTGAAAGGGTAATGACCGCCTGCGATTTTGCCGCATAATAATATCCTAAGACAAAGATAAGGGGGAGGATGATAAGACCTCTAACTAGGGAGCTCAATAAAACCTCAAGATAAAACCCCAAGATCAATTTGAAATTTAATAATTACTATTTTGCAGGGGAAGAACCCGTAAGTAACGCACAAAGAAACAACAAAGGGCATAAAATACTTAAAGATTAAATGACGCACGGATACAACCACGCGAGGATAAAAGGTATTTCTAACAAGATGAATAATAAAGGCAAGTATGGGAATAACAAAAAGGAGGTATTATTCCCCTTGTTAGAGGCAATCTTATACAAAAATAAGAGTGTGCTTCCTTAATACATCCAAAATTAGAGAAAATCCAAACGCATGAATGATTGAAGAAAAAGAAAAGCTAGCCATCATTTGGAGACACATTTTGAGTTGGTGCGGATTCTTCAACATCAACCTCAACGTTGGGATTAACATTAGGATTTGGATCCTTAGGAAGATCACCGCCGGATCCATCTTTTTCAGACTGATCCTCCTAAAGGATAGAGTTTCCATCTTTATACTCTTCACCTTCATCATCGCTCTCGTAATAATAGTCACTATCAGGTTCAATAAGTTTCTCATCTTCACCTACATCGAGAGGTTCCACATCTAATAAAGGAAGCGAGTTAGTGAGGCAAACTCGATCTGCGAGAGCTTGATCCTTGACATGAGCTTCTTGAGCGGCACTCTTCTTAGTGTTCTCTATGGAAACCTCCATCAAATTTTCAAGATACAAACACCTTCTGTTCGCTCTATCTCGGGAAGAGGAAAGTGCTACTGAAAGTCTCCCACGATCTTTATGAGCCTTAGCCAGATCAGACCTCAACTTTGAGATAGTAGATTGATATGACCTCTCAGATGCTGCAAAACAGACATCAAATTATAACCAGGGCGACAACTTCGCAGATACAAAGTACGAGTGATTGAAAAACACAAGTAAACTGAGGCAGTCAACTCAATGTGACTACCTTCCTTCTGAGAGATGGGATATTGAGACAAAGCAAGACCACTACTTTTCATATCCTCCATACATTTATCAAAATCATCACCCATAAACCCTGAAGACGATCTCGAATTTTATTTTCATCTTGGGAGCGAGAGGCATTTTCCTTTATCAAGATGTCATAAGACCCATGTAACTGTGCGTGTTCTTCTCGAAGTATATTCATGTCCACAGTCACTTTTATTTTGCTTTGAATGATCTTCTCATTCTCCAAGGTCAAATTCTTCACGCTTTTCATAGCCTCATCATGTTGGTTTCTTAGAGCGCGAAGGGATTCCTTTTGATCATCGCACGTTTTTTGAAGAACAAGGTATTGGCGTGTAAACATCGCTTTCTCATTTACAAAAGACCGCTTATCTTCAACAAAGACGCTGTTTTCATCTGATAGAGTTTGATTTCTTAAATCAGCACTTAGCAATGACCTCGAGAGGTTGGATACTCGGAAGTTTAGAAAATCATTTTGATTACATAAATGAAGGTTTTCATTCTTCAAATTATTAGTTTGGTCAAACAGATATGAATATTTATTAGTTAATTGATCTAGTTGACTCTGCAATCTCTCATTATTCGCCCGAGCATCCTCAGCAGAGTGTTGGTAATTATATCTCTCCATGATACGCTTCTGGTTTAAGTCTTTACATATGTGCGAAGAAATTCAAAATGTGGACGCGAACGAAATAAAACTCAGGAACGATTAAATAAGAGAAAAAAAAACACACCTTTGAGATCTTGATTCTTCTTACGAAGATCCTCGGATACAAGAGATGCAGCTTGAAGACCCCCCTTTAACTTGGCATTTTGATGAGAAAGCTCTAGAATGGTATTGCTAGACTGAGAAAATCCCTCAGTCTGGACTACGTGACGACGAGATTCCTAAGGAAAGAACAACACAGGTATAAAGACGCGGTAAAACAGTACAAAGTGAAAAGTGCAAGTAGAAAGACGCTTACCAAGAGATCAAAGGCAAGATTAACGCATGGATCATACTGTGAGAAGATTTCGCTCCTAGTGGATTTATCCGGTGGAGAATCACATAACAGCTTGGAAAGAGCATCACAAATGCGAAGCTTGGTAGGATCGCTAATAGATGAACGAGCGGAATTAATGATATCCTCTAAGGACTGGGTAGCAGCATCAACTCTTTCAGAAACTCCTTTATCAGTAGAGGAGGCCCCTAGAGAGGAAGAACTGACCATAGAGGGAGGAGGAGTAATCACAGGAGAAGCGTTATCCTTTGAAACGGGAGCGGTTATATCTTTCAATGATGCGGGAATATTCACAAAAGTGGAAACAGTAGTAACTTCATTCGGCATGGTAATACCCTCAGAAGTAGGAGCGGTGATGTGCTCTATCAAAGTGGCTTCCTCAGAGTCGATGACTTCAGTAGGAGGTATAGAGACATTCAAAGAAGCAGGGGCAACTGCGTCCTTCAAAGGGATGTAAACAACATCGTCAGAAGGGACCTGCTACTGAGAACAGGATTTACAGGTGAGCTCCGGAATGATAAGAGAAGTGTTAATTGTAGGGGCGCGGCGAACTCTCTTGACCTTCTTCTTCCCACAATCAACTTCGCACTCAGTATCCTTCGAAGAACAACGCAGATAAGAAACAGAGACAACAATATTGTTTAAAGGAAAACTAGGCATTTCTTACTACCTTGTTATGCGAAGGCTTCCTCTTGCGAGATTCATCATCTTTAAGGCTCGAAGAATATTTAGGATTTGAGACCGTAATGCGAAGATTACCAGAGGGGGAACTTTTTCTGCAACAAAGCCAGTATGGGAATGTAAAGAACAGTAACAGATTAACAATGGAAGAATAGTAGCAGATCAACAATGGCAGAACAGTAGCAGATCAACAATGGCAGAGGGAAATTGAAAAGAAAGAAAAACAAGACAACAATAATAACAGAATACACTAACCTTGAATGAGAATCCATGAGATTCAAAGAAGAACAGCATAGGAAAAATCTCTGAATGAAGGATGAAGACTTCGAGAGGGTGAAGGTGAAGAAAATTCACAGAGAAGAAGAACGAAAATAAAGAAAAAATTATCTCTCCTCACCCCAGTCAATAAATAGGGAAAAGAGACAACCGGTTAAATCAAAGACGTGCCGGTTGAAAAGGGAAAAAGTCAACACGTGTAGACGGTTAAGCCAAAATCACGGAAACATGTCGGTCGAAAAGAATACGAAGAGATGAATTGGTGCGGCAAAACAACTAAATAGAGTTTCTCATACCGCTCTCTCTTCCAAAAGAACGATATGAGAAGAGGCAAAATGTGGATACAAAATACCGCACACTCATTTGGTATGCGAAGTAACTCCTTAGAAGTAAGCGAACACGAACGCATACGACATATCCAAGATGACGTCACTTAAGTCACGATAAAAGTGTGAAGATCTATGCCGCAGTAAAGAAACCGTGCGGCAATGATAGAGTCCACGCGACATTGACGCATGACAGATCCGAAATTAGGGGATTTATTAGCTATCCTCCACTATGTAAACTCCTATAAAAGGGGCGAGAGACCCTTGTGTAGAAGAGAGATCTTTTTTGTGAGCTGAGATAAGATATTTAGGAGAGAGAGAGTTATTTGCTTTCCAAGTTAGGGTTTTCCCTCATCATCTTTGTACTTGTTCTAAGATGTAATAAAAGATTTTGGGTATTTCATCATGGTTTCTTAGATTACTTCATAGATTATTAATAGGGTGTGGTTGTAGGATTTCCTGCAACTACATTTTACAATCCTTTTGGTTTTCAAAGTAGATTCAGTTTTTCTTTCCAGAACATGGCTAAATTTGATTTTGTGAAGTTAGATGCTTAAAATTATCTTGTGTGCAGAGATCAGATCTCCTCGACTTTGAATTGTATAATCTTTTTGGATTTCTTGATGAATAGATTCCTCCAAAAGCTTTTTATTGTGTTGTTAAATAATGATCAAGTTCCAAATCCTAACTATCTGGAGTGGTTAGATTGAAAAATTTATTGGATCGATCTTGTGTTAACGTATGCTACTGTTGATAAGTACTTATCATATGAACTTCTGGGAAGGAAATTGGAAAGGGGGAAATAGTTACATTTAACAAAGTTGTTTACTAAACAACTTTTTGTTGAGAATCTATGCTCAGATCTAAACTACATCATATCAAGAAAGATTCTCCAAAAATTGTGAATTTCTTCATCAATTAAAGATAAATTGCATATTCACTAGATGAAATTGGAGATCCAGTTCTGTTGGAACATGTAATTTGTATTTGTCTAGAAGGATCCTAGACAAATGTAAAAAGGTGTAAAGAAACAAATGCTCTATAATGTACTAGAGGTGCCAAAGTAATTCAAGACTTGGCTAACTTAGAAATGTCAGTTAAAAGATGTCCTAGTCAAAACGTCTACTAGATTATTCTTAAGAAGGTCAAGCAGGTCAAATTAGTTTACATTTAGAAAACTCTAGATACAACTAGAGTGAAGTACTGTCGGTTATATGAAGCCTATAAATAGGCATGTTGTATACCATTTGTATTCAAGCAAGCAAGAAACAAATCAATACAAGAGAGATTTTAAGAACTACCAACTCCTGCTTCTCAACCTTCACTACTAGAGTTCCTGGAGCTCTATACGAGCAACACCACTCTGCTCGTATACCTCCGCAAATATTACTCGTGTGTTCCAAAGTTTTTTATAAAAATATAAATTTCTAACATGGTATCAGAGCTTCAAAACATTTCAATTTCCAACAAGTTCCAGGTGCAGATTTAGTAATGTATGAAGCATTAAAATGTATAAGAAGAGATTATATTCATTTTTTATTTTTATTTTGTGTACAAAATAGTAAACCTTCTCTTGTTTTTCCTGAATTGAGATCTCGACGTATTAGTCATGAATAAATCTTGAGAGGATCAGAAATTGAATTTTATTTCTCTCCTACAAACTCAGCATTTTACATCAAGAAGCATAATCCCTTCTGTTGGTAACAATATCAATTGATATTCCGGCCCTTCTAGTTTCATGAAAGTTGAATTTAATTCTGCTCAACTGCAATTTTATTCCTTGTCAGATATGCAACAAGTTAGGTCATTTTGCTAGTAGGTGTAGATTCAGATATCCTTCATCTAATAACAGTGTTACATCTTTACAAAAAGCATTAGTCTTGATCTAACTTCAGGGAGTGGTACTAACAATACCCCTTAGTTTTCAATGAGTTCGACTGCAATATTTAGTTCCCTACTGGTGCATCAAGCCATATGAAAAATGACTCAACCATCTTGCAAAGTCTTCTTCTTAAATGCAAAATACTTCTTCTTCTGATGAATTTGGAGTTTACTAGGGGCCATATATATAGCTCTTCAGGTCCTGTCTGGAAACCAGATTCGGGTGCATCAAGCCATATGAAAAATGACTCAACTATCTTGAAAAATACTTCTTGTTATACTGGTCAGGAGCAAGTAATGGCAGCAGATGGTAAGTTAATCCTTATTGCTTGGCCACTAGCCCACCTTTTCCATGGGCTAGCTCTGCTGCTGGGCAAGAAAGACTTGCATCGAGAGAATGGATGCAAAAACAACCAGACATGACATAAGTGTAATATTTCAACTAAGAAAAAATAGTAAATTGAGCAACTATTTGGCTTCAAAAGAAAGTACGTTTCGTTCTAATTAAGGGGGTTTTAATTGATCCATCAAATTGTCTATTTGATGGTGTTTGGTCAATTGTGGGGCCATCAACGTAGCAAATATGATGTGAAAACTATAATATTTTATAGTATGTTGTGTGCGACTAAACATCAACCAGGATATCAAGCTTGAGCCGGTATGTTGTTCGTTTCCCTCTTGGCCATGCATTGGATGTTGAGAAGCTCAGCTTAGGACGCTCGGCCTTTAACGGCTAGTTGATCTAACGACTCTCATTTGATCTCCATGAAAACGCAGGGATACCAAATACACCCAACTTTTTAGTTCGGCAACCTGTATAGACAAAACTTTACACAATTGCAAATAGACCAATTTAATGATCCTTGATAAAATTTATAGAGTTAATATCTCAACCTCTACTCAGTCAGTATATATATATATATATAGAGAGAGAGAGAGACACTAGGTCTGTGAACCTGATTGTTAAGCAGAGTACTTGGACGATCTCAAAAATCAATATCCAAGATCAATCTAGTCGTATCCAAATAATCTAATCGGAATTCTGCCAAGTTGTTAAACTTGTTATCTATCTATCTATCTATCAGGATACGAATTCTACAGGAAACTAGTCTCGTAATCGATTACAAATAAGCGGACTTATCTACTTAGATTGAATACGTACAAACCTGTGTAAATCTAATTATAAAGATAAACAATATAATGCAGAAAAGGAAAAACACAAGACACCGAAAATTTTGTTAACGAGGAAACCGCAATAGTAGGAAAACCCCGGGACCTCTTCCAGATTGAACATCACATTGTATTAAGCCGCTACATACACTAGCCTACTATCATATTTCGGACTGGAATGTAGTTGAGACCGAATCCACCCTCCAAGCGATTCAGTTACAGTTGCGCTCCTTACGCTTCTTGAACCTCGCAGGGTTCTACGCAGTTGATTCGTTTAGATGGTGTCCTTTACATCCTAAGAGTTGCTTCAACCAAAGTGAAGACTTTTGGTACCAATATGGCTCTAATAGATAAGATTATTTGATTTCTGTTTGGATCAAAGATCAATGTGTGTAAATCTGTTTGCAATAGAAAGCAAGCAAACCTCACAAATCCGTAACTTACGACTCCCGAAGAGCATCCTAGATTCTTAACCACCTCTCAAGGACAATCGTCTAAAGATCAATTAAGATCAGTCTTTAGATATCTATCTTAAGGAATCACAAAGTCTGAGATGAAGAGAACTTTGTGACTACTATTTATCTTGCCTGAAAGAGATTACGAAAACCTTGATAACAGAAAAGCAAGATCAGAATTCATGAACTATCAAGGTAAAGATAGTCGTACCAGGATTCACTAATCCCCAAGCGAAGTCTTTTTAGTCTTAGACCTAAAAGGTCAATAGAGGCGACTCTAGAATCAACTAGGACACAAAGTGTCATGGATTGATTTCCCCAGTTGACAGAGATGCTCTATTTATACTTTTCAAAGACCAGGGTTAGCTTAGAATTCAAGCTAAGATAACTTGAGAATCAAGCAAACAAAATAGGTCTTCAAATTATAATAGAAGACTATACACATAGGTTCGGTTAGGCCGAGTTCAATAACCTTATATAATGGTTGTTCGGTTTGGCAAGTTATGTTAGATCATTGCTCGGTCGAACTCACAAGTGTTGTTATCTCAAGCTTGTTTGTCAAGTTTAGTTGATCAAAACTATAAGTCTTGATTTCTAGTCTACTTATGGTTATGTCTCGGATTAGGATACAATGTGCAGTTGAGCTTTAGACTTCACGACGTTCATCGATTTAAGACGAAGATCTACTGAGGAGAGCTTTTACGAAACTTTATCAACAAAAGGTATGTGGAGACTAAAACTTATCTATCACTCAGAAGTCTATTCTATTTAATATCCTAATGAGACTAAGTCGTATAGCTATATAGACTTTTATATTATACACATTTGATATTTCGAGCCGAGTTTATCTCGCGTATCTATTTCTCGAAATACGAGTTAAAAGCTTTTTGCTTTAGCTACGTTTATCATTATTCTTAACGAGTTTAGTTGGAAACAATTTATTTGTTGGAAACTAAATATTAACTCAAAAGATGATCATGTGGAAATTGCCTTGAAACATCTTATGATTTGTGTGAGACAATCATTTGATGTCGACTTGGAAAGTTTCGTATTGATCATTCGATCACTTAAAAATTACTTATAATCTAATAGTTTGTGTGAGATAGTTATTGTCGTCTTCTAAGGATGTTTCAATGATTGAACTGGGAGTTTAGAACAAAAACCTTTGTCTGGATACAGCACAGTATGCGTACCTAGTATGCAAACTATTTTGGTATGATTCAGGTCTGGGAACCTTGTTTGCATACCTAGTATGCGAACGATTTTAACTGTTAAAGTACGGGAGCCTTGTTTGCATACCAGTATGCAAAGGGTTCTACCTGAGTTAGGTCCAGGACGGCTGTTTGCATACCCGTTTGAAAACGGCTGGACAGGACCAAAGTCCATAAACTATAGTTTGCGTACCTGTTTGCAAACTTAGTGGTTAAAGTTCTAAAATCGGTCAAGTATGTTTTTCATACTCATGAACAAATACATTTATGAGTTAAGGAATGCAATCTTTGCAAACCGTGGCTTAATGTTCATGAATTGATTCTTATATAAGTACTTTGTACGATTACGAATCAATCCGATTTTGATTCAATTGGTTCATATATATCTATGAGATAGTAAACAATTGAACAACTCTATGTGAAACACACTTAGATTCATTTGATTATCTTTCATGATTGATTGATCATCATATTTGATCTAGAAGTGTTAGATGAATATGGTTAAGATTAAAGTGTTCATATGGCTAACTTCGGTTAACTGTTATTGAGCCAACTCAATATACACGTGTAGGTACGGTTACCCAAATCAAAATTAAGGTATATTTTATTTGTGTGTAACAAGCTAAGACCATCTAACGGTGGAAAGATATTGCTTTGGTTTTAAGACAACTTAGCTTGAATCTTAAATCAAGATTTCATCTAACGGTGAAGATTGAATTCTTTGTTACTAAGCTATCTTAGCTTTGATTGTAAGCAAACCCTGATTTGAAAGATTATATAAGGGTGAACTCTGTCAACTGGAAAACCAAATCCCGACACTTTCCTGTGTCCTAGTTTCGACTAGATTCGATTCTCCTTTAACCTAGGTTTTTACAAAACCATTATAGGTTAACAACTTGAAGACTTCATTTGGGATTCGTGAAGCCAGATCCAACTATTTTCTTTGTAGTTGTGTATTCTAATCTTACTTGTTATATATTATTGAGTACTATCTTCTCTAAGATTTGCTCGAGATTTATCTCCGATAGGTAAGATATAAAAAGTAATCACAAAGCTCTTCGTCCCATTCTTTGTGATTTCGCAATAACTTCTTCTGCTACCATATAGTTAAGCTATTGTGAGGTGGTTGATATTTCTAGGCTGCTCTTCGGGAGTATAAGACCGGATTATCAATTGGTTCCTGTTCACCTTGATTTATCAAAAGACGGAACAAAAACTTCGTAGGTATTTCCGTGGGAGACATATTTATCTATAAGAATAAACTTATCTGTGGGAGACAAATTTGTTTATAAAGTCTTTGACTTTGGGTCGTAGCAACTCTTAGTTGTGGGTGAGATCAGCTAAGGGAATCAAGTGCACAGAATCCGGCGTGGTTCTAGAGGCGTAAGGAACGCAACTGTATCTTAATCCGTGTGAGACTTGGTTAGGGCTCAACTACATTCTAGTCCGAAGTTAACTTGTAGTAGGCTAGTGTTTGTAGCGGCTTAATATAGTATGGTGTTCTAATCTGGACTAGGTCCCTGAGTTTTTCTGCATTTGCGGCTTTCTCGTTAACAAAACTTCTGTTATCTGTGTTTTTTCTTTTCCGCGTTATATTTTATATATAATTGAAATATCACAGGTTGTGCGTAGTTCAATTAATTGGTAAATCCGACCTTGATTGTTGGATAGAAATTGATTGGCACTTGGGAATTGGTATTTTGTACAGTCCAAGTATTTCTCACATCAATCAGGCTCATAGATTTCTATTCGTTTGATTTGCTGAGTGATTTGATAAAAAGAGATATAACTCTTTGATATATTTCTTGGTTGAGCTCGCTTCATAAGCTGGTTCTCTCGGAATTATATTGGAGTTAGTGGTTGTTATACCTGTAGATGGGGAAAAAAAATTCGAAGTGAAGAGACGACCGATCGGACGAGACTCCTAAACCGAGCAAACTGCTTAACCTCACACAGATGCACTGCACGGGAGTGCTTTGAGTTCGAGAGATCAATCTGTAGGACTCCGGCCTAAACCAAGTCAATGGCCGTTCAAGAGTCAATTCATTCATAAAGAGGGAGATGGGTTGATCTGTAAGAGGGAAGCTGAGAATTGTGGGATCAATGATGATCAAGGATTGGGGATGTGTTGAAGGTTTCTACAAGTATATGATCTGTAGAGTTCTGCAAATAAGTTTCGATCGAAAGAATTGTGTGTAGACGAATGTTCCCCCCAGTCATCGATTTTTAGAATTATTTATATTGTCAGAATAGTGAACACATTGATCCCAGTAAGTATGACGGTTTCTTGAGTGAAAGAGTGAGAAGTGGGAGATCATGGTTAAATCAGTTCCATGTCGTGTGGAGACTTGGTTGATCGTCCACCAACTACTTTTCTAACTCCCTCAACCGCTTGCATGACTTACTCACATTTCTCATCGTGGATGAACACACGTACTGTAGGCCGCCATACCAAAACCCTAATTGATATCCCCCATGTGACGTGATTGATGTCTCACGAACGTGGAGTCTGCAAAGCAGACATGTATTTGATTAGTCAGTCATTGACTTCATTAGACAATGAGTCTAAGTTTTGTTGAATTGAGCATGATTGACGAATGCTCAGTGATTCACGGATTGAACATGTCTTTTGAGACATATAGTTCTTGAATGATGTTGATATTGCTCGTCTGAGCAAATATTGTAAATTCGACGAATTGTTGAATATTGAGTTGAATCAATATTGGCGAAATATTGATAGTTAGATCAATACGCATTTGAGCTCATTCGACAAGTTACTAAATATTTATAGTTGGATAAATATTCGAGCAATTGAGCAAGGATTTCTCAATTCGATAAATTACTGAATATTGATAATTGGATCAATATTCGAGCAACTGAGAAAGTATTGCTCATTCGATAAATTATCGGTAACGTTACCCAATAAAATATTAATTAAAATATTGGTAGCCTACCAAATATTATATAATTAATCCTGATGTTGATTGCTGAGTCAACATAAATTTATTAGTGTTTTAAATTGCTCAAAATCACGATTTGCAGAGTATTTGTTCGAAAACCCTAATTTTGATCAATTGTTCATGAATTGATAATTTATTGAAAATAGGCCACTGAGTGAAGGAGTGACTGGATACATAGGATGATGGACGACCATGTAGTGCCCAAGTGCTCGAGTGAGCGTGCACCAAAGTCCTTTGTTGACTGGTTGGTGAAAGGATGATTAAACGCTAGTTTAATCACTTATTAGAATAGTGCTCGATTGAGCATTAGGTGATGAAACCTAATTATGGAGAAGTGAGGGACCGACCAAGAGGGAATAGAACCATCCCTTGGTAGTGTGGGACTAGTTGATGGTCGATTGAGCAAATTCCAAGTTGGTTGGACAGAATTTGGACCCAATATGATCAATTGAGCAAATTAGGTTAGAATTGTAAAGATATGTGGGACCGACTCCTTGCAAGCCTTAGGGCCATCCTTGGTCGATCAAGGAAGCATGCCCGTGTCACCATGATGTCCGTGTCTCAGTCCTGAGAGTTTTGGTATTTTCTGATGTGCGTTCGAGCAATATCTTGGATTTTCAGAAGAGTTTGATCTTTGACTGAAATTCTTGATTTTGCTCGAATGAGCAAGTAAGACTTTGCTCGTTCGATCAATATTTTTAGAATATTAAAATAATAATATTTTAATATTTTTCGTGAATAGCCTAGTCGGTCATGTGACCATTTGACTTTTGGCTTTTTTCATGGTTTGAGCAATATTTGAGAAAATATGGAAAAACCAGGGTTTTTGCTCAAACGGAGGAGTTTCATGAGATGAGGGAAATAATAATTGTGGAAACAAGGGATTACAAAGTGTGGGACCGTCTGGCTAGGTAGCCCGGGTCTCGTGACACTTTCTCTTATTTTTATTTTATTTTATGAAACCGTGAAAATATGGAGAAACCGTGAGTTTTGCTCAAACAAGGAAAGTTGCTTGAATGAAGGAGTTTTCATGAAATCATGAAAATAAAATAAGAAAATAAGAAAAATTAAGGAAGAGGCGTGGGGGGACCGGCCATGGCGGCACGACCGGTCGGCCGGTGGGCCCAGTCCCTAGGCGCCTCTTTTATTTTTATTTTTATTTTTATTTTCTCTCTCCTATTTTGCGTGGGTTTCCTCGTTTGTCCATATTTTTTAATGCTCGTTCATGCATTTGGGTGCTCGTTCGTGCATCATCGTTAAGTACACTGCACCATTTTCTTGGGGCTTACTCTGTGATAGTCTAGATGCCCGATTGTTGAGTAATTATCACTAATTCATGAAATTCAGCGGAGAATGATTCATGAAACGGAGTAATAAAAATGAATTGAGTATCTATTACTTATCCATATAATCTAGTCGGAGAATTCGAGGAACGGAGTAATGAGATAAAATGGTTTTCTATTACGAATCCATGAATCCAGCGGGGAATTCAGGAACGGAGTAATGAGATATAATAGATTATTTTCTAGGAATTCAGTGGGTGAATGTCACGGTAGAATTAATATATTTGCATAATCGAGATATGAGATAGTTGAAGCATCATACTCGTTCTAAAAGGTGCATAGTCAGGGAACAACGTGCATCGTCAACGTCCTGAAGGCGTTTATCCCTCAAACAAACAATTATGTCTAGAGAGCCGCCTGAATCTGTACAGGTCTCTCCACATAGTCAGGGAACAACGTGTGATAGACGCATTTATAGTGTTAATACCCATTTTTGTACTAATTTTGGTATTTTATCCCTTGTAGGTGTTTTTGGAAAAATAGGCTTTTGCGGCAAAATTGGCTCGAAAAGTTGTTAAAGGCTCCTGGGAGGACATTTTCTATTTGGACTCTCACTTTGGATAAGGGTTAACCCATTTCCAGAAAGATACTAAACACAGACCAGGACTGGTTAGGGGGCATCCTATCTTCAACTCTTTAAAACCAAATTTGGCGGGAAAGTGGACTTTCACCTGCGAAGTTTCTTGGCAGGATTTTGGACAAGATTTAGTTTGTGTTTGACGTGGATTAGGATTGCAGTTATCCCGTTTCATCATGACAGGATTGGTAAGTCCCTTAGATTCGAAAATAAAGGGAGATTTCGTCGAGTTCAAGCAAAACAGAGGTGGTGAGAAAGTCACAGGAATTTTGGAGTTATTCTTGGAAGTTATGACATTATCTTCCCTGTTATATCCTGTCTTATTTCTAGAAAGAGTTTGAGAAGTTTAGGAAACCCAGGGAAGACGCGTAGAAGAGATAAAGAGGGGGGAAAAATCTCGTGCTTGGCAAGAAATAAACGGAGAAGATTTGGAGAGATTTACTCGAGTTGTACGGAGATGTGATATATAAAATAGGTTTTGGGGACTCACATGAGGGGGTACGAAGACTTTAGGGGAAGTTTAGAACACCACAGAGCAAAAAAAAATCAACTTGCAGGAAACCGAGTTTTGCTGCTGCTGCTGTTGCCGGAGAAGAAGACGAAGAACATAAGACCCACAGAGTCAGTCGCAGAGGCAGACTTATTTTCAGTGACAACGAGGTACGGTCGCATCTTCCTACAGTCACCGAAGCCCTTCAGCAACGATTCAGACGTCTGTTTTAGACCTTCAGCAACTGCAGAATCCGATGTTTTAACACTTTTCTCCCTTTTAATCAACTTTTGAGCCATAAACATGTATTTTGAGATTATGATTAATATGAGGAGCTAAACCCCATTGCTGGGGCGATAGAGGAAGCTATTTTTCCAACAAAAAGTGGTATATTCTATTTTATTTATTTTATTTCAATTATTTTTATGATTATTTGCCTTGATTTATAATTGTTTGAATGATTTTTGTTAAGCAATTGTTATTTCTTTTGATAGAGCATGCTTAGCCATAGGTTCTCGATGCTTTACACTTTGGATTTACACTTTTTATTTTGAAAATCTACATGTTGCAATAGCTTAGAATCAAATTAAACGCAAAAATTGAATAAATATAAATACTAGATAAAATCACTTTGAACTTGGAAAATAGTGGAATCTTAGCCTCAGTGTTCTTTTAATATTGATATCAACTTTGTCAGTGTTTGTTTTAAATATCAGTGATTTTTTATATTTTTAGTTTTAAAATTTAAGTCTAAAGTTATCCTTCACAAGTTCGAGAATCGAATCCTATTACCACCACTTTCACTACAACTAAAATTCACATCAACGTGCAGCGTCGATATCCTGAAGGCGTTAAGCCCTCTGACAAACAATTATGTCCAGAGGACCGCCCAATCATTTTATTCTACATAGAGGGCATGATGAAATGTGCAACATCGAACGCTCAGCCGGGGAGGTCTTTCGAGAAACATGTTCATCATGGCTCTGAGATAAATGTTCGCTCAATCAGAGATCGTGAAACGGTTCACGGATCGTAAAATATGAATCTTCACATGCGTTCCTGAAGCCGGGTCAGAAACATGCAGTATCATGATTTTACGATTTTGACCTTTGTCGAAAATCCACCATCAACATTAAATCCCCTGCTTAGTGAGGGACAGTCATGTTCCGCAGTAAGCATTAGATGGTGATTTTCCAGTTGAAGAGACAAGCAGTTGAACTCAGTCGTACAAAGGTATTTTCAGAATCCCCGATTTGCTCCAATGGTGTCATGTACGAGCAAATTCCCAGATAAGAACCCTGACAGTATGATAGAGTGTCATCTCATGAGTACGATGAGACGAGGCACTGCTGATTTGGTCGGTCATACGTCCAGTTTTGGTTGATTTAGTGTTGACGGGCCCGGCCCAAAAAAGGAAATCCTTGTTTTATTAGGTTTTTTGAAATAAAGTTGATATAAAAGGGAAGAAGCCCTAAAAAAAAATCTATTTGCTTGACCGACTACCCTCCCCTTCCCCTTTTCACGTCCGAGCAGAGAAGAGGAGTAGGATTTCCGCCGGAGCTGTCATCGCCGGTCGCCGTCGGCGAACTTCCGGCCGATCAAAGGTGAGTTTTTTTTTTTTTTTTGCTGTTCATGTTTTGTTCGTTCATAAATTATCCATGAGTTGTTCAAAACCCACATGTGTTCATGCGTGCGTGAATTTTCATAAAAATTTGTTTTAGGAAACGAACGTACGTCCGTCCTTTAGTATAAGAAACGAACAATAATCCCTAGTATGAAAGACATGTATATATTTTTTGGATAAATATGATCTAGTTGCAATATAAAAAAATTTATTCATGAGGTGTCATGAAAATCAAAATTTTATTTTCAAAGTATGAATTTTCACACAAATATTTTTTAGGAACATACGTTCGTTCGTAAGTTAAAGTAATAAACAATAATCCCTAGTATTAGAGAGATTTTTTAAATAGACTTGCGCCTCATGATAAAATTTTATTTGTGAACTTTCACAAAACAATATTTTTTTTCGAATATGTGTACCTTTATAAAGATGGAAAAGACCTTCGTTTCATAGACGAACGCTCGTTCGAGCGATTTTTTTTTTTTACAACAACTCACGTAAATATATAAAAGTTTTTTTTTTTTTTAGACGTACGTGAGTTAGAAATTTTTTTTTATTAAAAGTCAAATTTTGATTTTTGAGTAATCGTTGGAAGCAAACAATTGTATATGATGAAACAATGTCTGTATGAATTTTGTGATTTTACAGTGTGTGTACACACGGTAGAAAATCAGTGAATGTTCACATGAAGAGATTATGAGAGTTACGCATAATTTCGTGAAAAAGTCAGGTGTCGACTTTTAAATAATGAATTTTTTGCTCGTATTCGCAGGTTTGAAGGAGAGAGCAAGTTTTTTGAAGTTTTACGTTATTATCACTACAACTAGCGAAACCGTATATAGGTAAGAGTTGAGAATTACCATTTTTGTAGACACTGATGTGAGCATCCTAATTATTCTGTCGTGCTTTAATTTCATTGTGTTGATGAAATTTGTATATGGATGTCACATCAACTTTGCAGAGATGACTGATTCCCATTATGACACTTCCGGAGATGATATTTCTAGAGAGGATGCTTCTACAGATGCGTCTTCCAGCAATGATGATTCTGGGACTTCCAGAGAGGAAGAAGAAACTCCTAGAATTAAGAACATTCTGAATGCTGAAGATGAGTTCTTCGTTTTTCTGTATAAACCCGAAATACGTCCTTCGGGTTCCTCGTTTCGGCTCCTCATAAATCCCAAGAGTACTCCTCAGAACAAATTGGTATCTCCCCAAGAGATAACTCGGTTCTGTTTGCAAGGGAAGCACTATTCGGCTTCACATGTGGAATTCAAGCTTTCCCGAAAGCCTTTGACGTATTTTTATGGATGGGCAAGACATATGCTGGGTTATAACCGTGTACGGAATATGCTGGATCGTGCACAAGTGACACGAGCCATTCAAGTAGTTGGAGAGTTAGTCATCCATCATGATATACGAGGTATGGTGGCTTTGCTTGCTCATTGGTGCATGTCTACTCATACTTTCATATGCAGATGGGGAGAATTCGCCATCACCTTGGAAGATGTAGTCGCTTTATTGCATCTCCCGATTGTTGGTAATTTCCCAGAAGAGCTCTCAGCCGAGGAAAATGCAATGTCTGACATATTGAAAGCTACGATGCATGATATATTGAAAGCTACGATGCATGATTCAACAAGTCACCCAAGTTTTGCTATGCTCGATGGTTGAAGCACTGGTGGCCGAGAGATAGAATTCCTGAAGAACCTGTTGATGGTACATTAACCATTGCTGCTTTCTTATGCTTGTGGCTCTCCAGAGACGTTCTTGAGGATAGTGGACATTTGTTGAAGCAATTTGTGATTCCTTTTGCTATTAAAATGGCTAAAAGTGAGAAACTTCTTATCGGTAGTCTGTTCTTGGGTTCACTGTTTTCCAATTTAGACTCCTTAGTCATAGACTCCAGCGTTTCTAACGGCTTCATGAAAGTTGAAACATATGCTAATACGATGTTTCTCTAAGCTTTGGTGTGGGAACACTTCGAGAATTATGCTCCGATTCCTCGTAGCGTCTTTCAAGGACCGAATGTTGACACTCGTCATGCTTTTCTCGAGGAAGGTAATGCCAGGATTATGCGTTGGTCCACAAAGCATCCAAGACACAAGGAACGTCTCACCAGTGTTTTAGACAACAAGTCTGAGTTTAATTTTCGCCCTGGGTGTCGGTTCCTTCTCTCTTCTCACAATTGATCACTTTCAATGCTGCTGAAGAAAATGTCACGTTGAAATTTGGCATCGGTCTGAGTGATGGAGAGAAATCTTTCATACTTAGTTGCACTCCTGGTTATTTAGTGTCAGTAATGCACGGAAAGTTCCAGGTGGAAGAATACAACATCGACAGAGCAGCTCGACAAATGGGTCTCGATCAGTGTTCTCCAGGTCATCGAATGAATAAGCCATCGGTTGAGCATCTGAAGGCTCATTTAGATTGCACACGTGTGGAAGGAAATGATTACTTGTTTCCTTGTTCCGATCGAGCCACCTATGTAACTCTAGGCTATATTGACTTTTGGCGCCAACAACTTGAGCGCTTGCATAAGTTTGCGATGGATGTTAAGTCTCTGGTACGAGAGTTTCCTTCTCCTGTCATGATATCTGATCGACCAAGATTGGAGTATCTTTCTAGTGGTGATAAAAGAAAAACACCTCCAGAATGTTCACAGGTAAGTATTCTCCTTATGATTTTAGCAAAGACACGATAAGCATCTTAATTATTTCATTAACTTTATTGTAGGATGACCGTGTTATGAGATATCGAATTCAAGTAGACTTCTCAGAAGTGCAAGACAGTCCCCAGGGTGGAGAAGGCAGAAGTAGGAGGAATTATAGGATGATACCGAATAATGTGCAGTCCCCAGTCGCTTCTTTGGTGAGTTGTTAATATTCCTTCTACCGTGACATTTCTTTGTACGCATAATTAGGATCGTGGAACCAATGTTCGTTGTTGTTCCAGAATTTTTCTCCATCAAGTATTGACGGTTTCCGTCTTGCTCAGCCAACAACTCATGAGTCCAGCGATGAAGATGAAGTTGATGTAAGTATTCCTTTGTATAATCAATCATAATACTTCTTGAAATAAATAAAGATTGTTTCCGATATATCCAGGAGGAGATTGTCGTGGAAAACCAACATGGCCATGTTGTTCATTCATCTTCGAATGGTGGTGATAAAGAGAATCTTCAAGAATCAGGACCGAATGAAGGCAATGGTTCTCCCAATGTTGATGCCAACCATATTAATCTCTCGATCGACTTGGAGGCCCCTCAAGTAAGTATCCGTTTTGTATACTCTTCATAGAAGTATAATATTTCTTATTTGTTGATGAATAAATGAAAATGCTCATGAATAAGTGAAAAGTTTTACCGAAATACGTCACCATAAAAATTCAGAACTCAGCTTTTTAGCAAAAACACCATAAAATCTTCATCCGATGTCGGATTTTTGCGATCTACCCATGTATTCTCATTCCCAGGAGATTTCCAAACTTTAGTTTAGAATAATTTTTAGTTTTGAGCACGTGTAGTGGTCGAAATCAGTGAAACAGTAAACTTCCAGGAGACTTTCAGAAATTTCTCAGCTGGCATGTAGTCCAATGTTTTGGCCACATCTTTTTGCTATTTTATCCGATTTCTATGAAATTTTGATATGTTTTAGAGAACATCCATATGAAGAGAATGGTATATGACTAGACCTTATATTCCTTACCAATTTCTCCAAGTTCGTCGTCTTATACATGGCAGTGTAAAATCTCTTCAGACGAGCTTGTTGAAAACGTGTTTTTATGACTTTCACACTATTTGATCATGTCTTGGATGTATAGTAAAGAAATTAGATAGTGTTAATTCACTTACATACTGGATTTTATGATTTCCTTTGGTTTCCATGCTTGGATCGCTCTAATCTCATGTAATCTTCGTATTAGGTGCCGATTGTCGAAGTAGAAAATAACGGAGTCAATGATGATTCAAATCATATGGTGAATCGAGTTGATGATTTTACCATCTCTGCACCTCAATGCCATGAGAATGCTTCTACTGAAGTTGTCGAGGAGAATGAAGCTCAAATCATCATCACTTCAGAGGTAGAAGAAACCGGACCCAGAATGGAAGAAGCGGCTCCAACAATACAAGAAATTGTTCCCACAACTGCTGAAGTTGCTCCGATAATTGAGAACCGCATAATAGTACATGAATACCCTAATGCAAGGATTGTTTGTGATCCTCCATTCGGTGAGTCACTCCCATATTTTACACTAATTGGTGGATTTAGTGTTCCCATAGGGTATGCTGCTATGTATGAGAAACTATGGAAGATGTACGGTCACATTGTTGTTACGAAAGATCCGAAAAGCAGTTACTTCCTCACAATGAAAGTAGGAGCTATTTTGCGTGTCATAGATGATATACGGACAAAAGCCAGAAGTACTATTACTCAAGATGTACTCTTTGATTGGGAGTACAACTTGAAGGGATCTGAAGAACTCGGTTTAACTTGAAGTGGATTCGCCAAAGGATCAACACCATCAAGGATGCAGTAGTGAACAATATACCTTTTACCAGTGATGCTGTGGTGGAGAAAATGGCCAAGATTGCTGAATTGGCTGAAAAGCTGGAGTTGGAGAAAGCGTCCTTGCAAGTCTTGGAGAATGCAGAGAAGCAGAAATCTTACTTTGCCGTCTTCCTTTAGTTTTCCTTTCCATAATCTCTTAAACCTTGAACTTCTGAGAGATGTGAGGTTTTACTTTGGTTTTGATTTTGATTGATTTTGGATACGTGAGTGATTGAGTATTTTCTTTAGGATTTGATAGAGATTTTTCTTTTAAGTAAAAGAACTTTGATAAATTACTGAATTCAAATACTGGATGCAAGTATTGCAAACGTTTTGGAGGAATTGAAAATACATGTGAAAGAAAATCCTAAAAACGAATTAGGTTTTCATTCGTCCGTGTCTTGAACAGATAACACCTCAGAACATTGAATACCTCAGGCGTCAAAAGTCTTGAGCCAATTATCATGAATCACTGGTACACTTGTCTTGCCCTTCATATCATCCAATTTGTAGTATCCTCCAACAGCCGACTTAGCGATCATAAAAGGCCCTTCCCAGTTAGAGCTCCTTGTGGAATGGAGATTACGTTTAGTTGCCTTGAAAACTAAATCCCCTTCATGAAATTTGTTAGGTTTGGTTGCTCGTGCCCTGAATATCTTCTGCTGGTTTGGAATTCCTCGTACAGTGGGGTTCCATGTTGGCGGAGCTTTCCAATCTTGCGGAACATGTGGGAACTCACGCAAGGTAGAGTACCTAGGATATTGATTATCATGCTCGGTCATTATTCTAGCAATGATTGTGTCAGTGAGACTCTGGATTCGGAGAGACTATGCCTCCAACCACTTGGTGAAATATTGTTGAGGCGAATCTAACCACTCATAACGTTTGGTGATAGCTAAATTGTGAGTAAGATCAAGTCCCCGGACCAGAGTAGCATATTTGAAAGTTGATAATATGGACGCATGAGGGGGAATAAGACTTTCCTGAGTACGGAACCTTTTGACGAATTCATGGGCGCTCTCTTCAGGTTTTTGTGTGAGTTCCTTCAAGGATTCAATTTTATCCAGATGTTCGAATGGCAGAGCGTCCTCCACTTCTTCCGAATCAGAACTTTCTTCAACAGAGAAATGTGCAATTGAAGGTGTTGTAGTTACCCTTCCAGCATGAATCCACATCCTCCCAAGGATCATGTCATACCCTGGATCTTCTCTGATTATATGAAATTTGGTTTCTGTCCAGGTTGAATCAACTTGCATCTTGAGAAAGATGTAACCATACGCATCTCTGGATATTCCTTCGTGATCTCTGACTGAGATAGGAGCATGAGTGGCTTCTTGTCGAGTAATTCCTGCAGCTCTGAGAGTCTTCAAAGGAATAATGTTGATATCTGTGCCAACATCGATTAGAACTCTTATGAATTCATTTCCTTTGAGATGTACTGTGGTGAGCAGTTTCCAGTCGTACATCTCTTTGTCAGTGGCTGGAGGTTCAGGGAGCGTTTCTGGAATGGATAGTCGTTTCCCAGACACTATGTGGTTCAAATCCGTAAACATGTCTCCCCTTTGAGCTTTTGACAGATAAAGCAATTCGCAGTGATGCTCGATCAATGATTGAACTGCTTCTTTGACGGGATTTTCAGAGAGCGTAAAGGTTCTGATTGGGAGAGGATTCTTTTGTACTCCTTCAGTCCCCATTTCTCCTGAATCGTACTTTTCCTTGATTATGCGTTTCAAGGTTCTGCAATCGCTGTTCGGATGACTGACATACCTATGAAAGCGGCAGTAGCGCAGATTCTCCACTTCCTCCTCTGTCGGCTCTCTCATAACGGGAGGCAATTTGATTGCACCATCTTGGATCCAGACTTCCAATAACTCGATCACCTCTTCAATGGGGAAAGGAAAGTCTAGTTCCTCCTAGTCATTCTACTGACGCTGATATGGTGCTTGTGTGTTTCGAGTTTGATTGTCCTTCCTTGGCGTTTTTGTAGGATGAGATGCTGGAGGAACGTTCTTATGTTGTTGCACATCAGCTTTCCTCTTGCTTCCTTCAGCAACATTCATGGAAGGTTGAACATTGTACTGTTTGTTAATCAGACGCCTGACACTGTTTCGAGTATCTCGTGGCTTCTCGACTTTTGCACCTTTTGTTCTTTCAAGTAGGGCTGGAGCAGTAGTTGCTGATCGTTTGGCCGCTTCATGAAGTTCTGAGAAAGTTTGAAACCGAAGATTTTCCAACAAGGCTCTGTAGACTGATATCATTCCATTGATGCATAAGTCAACTAGCTGTTGCTCAGTGACATTTGGATCGTGACAATCCAGAGCCTGGAGTCTGAACTTCTTCACGTAATCGTTCGGATGTTCAGTATTATTCTGAGACATTCTTCCTAAATCAGAGAGAGTAATATGCTCCGAGACAAAGAAATATTTTCGGTAGAAAGCATCAACCATTTCTCCCTATCTAGCAATGCTCCATGGTACGATGTTGTTATACCAAGTACATGCTCGGCCTGTCAGAGACTTTGAGAACTCCTTCAAGCGGACGACATGATTATGTTCATGTTCTACTAATGCCTTTAGGAATCGAGAAACATGTTCTCGGGCGTTCCCCGTTCCATTGTAAAGTGTGAACGTTGGGGAAGTATAGCCTTTCGGGAGAGGAATCCTCTGTGTAGCAGCGGGATATGGAGGTTGATGACGATGGACAGATGGTGTCTTGTCTTTTCCTCGAGACTCCATAAAGCATTCCAGGTCCTCACGAGTGATGAATCCTACAGGTTCCTTCATTGGTGGGTTGTCTATAGCCTTGTGGATTTCATCATCATCTACTACATGGATCGGAGTGACTTCAGGATCAGCAGCTGAAGACGTTTCTTTGGATTTTCCCTTCTCCTGAGTTTTCTCTGACATCTTTTCAGTAAGAGGCTTGAGATAATTGCATAACTCCTTCTGAGTGTTAGCCATGTCAATCTGATTTTTGGCAAGAGTTTCTTGCACCTTCATAAGATCACCTATGGTAGGTGGATTTCTTCTGATTTCTTCAGAAGACCTGCCGAATAGAGGATTGTCTCCGATGTTGGTTTGCGGAGGAGTGGTATTGTCAGTGCCGTTGTTGGAAATAGGAGTAGTTTCTGGAGTACCACCATTGTTGCTAGTGCTAGTGTTATTTGGGTTAGGATTTGTGACTGAACCTGACCTAAGATCTACCATTTTTTGAGAATTTGAGATTGCAACCAAGAGATTAATCTCCCACTGTGGTCGCCAATCTATAGATGGGGAAAACGATTCGAAGTGAAGAGACGACCGATCGGACGAGACTCCTAAACCGAGCAAACTACTTAACCTCACAAAGATGCACTGCACGGGAGTGCTTTGAGTTCGAGAGATCAATCTGTAAGACTCCGGCCTAAACCAAGTCAATGGCCGTTCCAGAGTCAATTCGGTCACAAAGAGGGAGATGGGTTGATATGTAGGAGGGAAGCTGAGAATTGTGGGATCAATGATGATCAAGGATTGTGGATGTGTTGAAGGTTTCTACAAGTATATGAATTGTAGAGTTCTGCAAATAAGTTTCGATCGAGAGAATTGTGTGTAGACGAATGTTCCCTCCAGTCATCGATTTTTAGACTTATTTATATTGTCAGAATAGTGAACACATTGATCCCAGTAAGTGTGACGGTTTCTTAAGTGAAAGAGTGGGAAGTGGGAGATCGTGGTAAAATCAGTTCCATGTCGTGTGGAGACTTGGTTGATTGTCCACCCACTACTTTTCTAACTCCCTCAACCGCTTGCACGACTTACTCACATTTCTCATCGTGGATGAACACACGTGCTGTAGGCCGCCAGACCAAAACCCTAATTGATATCCCCCATATGACGTGATTGATGTCTCACGAACGTGGAGTCTGTAAAGCAGACGTGTATTTGATTAGTCAGTCGTTGACTTGATTATACAGTGGGTCTAAGTTTTGTTGAATTGAGCATGATTGACGAATGCTCAGTGATTCATGTATTGAACATGTTTGTTGAGACATATAGTTCTTGAATGATGTTGATATTACTCGTCTGAGCAAATATTGTAAATTCGACGAATTGTTGAATATTGAGTTGAATCAATATTGGCGAAATATTGATAGTTAGATCAATACGCATTTGAGATCATTCGAAAAGTTACTGAATATTTATAGTTGGATCAATATTCGAGCAATTGAGCAAGGATTTCTCAATTCGATAAATTACTGAATATTGATAATTGGATCAATATTCGAGCAACTGAGCAAGTATTGCTCATTCGATGAATTATCGGTAACGTGATCCAATAAAATATTAATTAAAATATTGGTAGCCTACTAAATATTATATAATTAATCCAGATGTTGATTGCTGAGTCAACATAAATTTATTAGTGTTTTAAATTGCTCAAAATCACGATTTGCAGAGCATTTGTTCGAAAACCCTAATTTTGATCAATTGTTCATCAATTGATAATTTATTGAAAATAGGCCACTGAGTGAAGGAGTGACTAGCTACATAGGATGATGGACGACCATGTAGTGCCCAAGTGCTCAAGTGAGCGTGCACCAAAGTCCTTTGTTGACTGGTTGGTGAAAGGATGATTAAATGCTGGTTTAATCACTTATTAGAATAGTGCTCGGTTGAGCATTAGGTGATGAAACCTAATTATGGAGAAGTGAGGGACCGACCAAGAGGGAATAGAACCGTCCCTTGGTAGTGTAGGACCAGTTGATGGTCGATTAAGCAAATTCCAAGTTGGTTGGACAGAATTTGGACCCAATATGATCAATTGAGAAAATTAGGTTAGAATTGTAAAGATATGTGGGACCGTCTCCTTGCAAGCCTTAGGGCTATCCTTGGTCGGGCAAGGAAGCATGCCCTTGTCACCATGATGTCCGTGTCTCAGTCCTGAGAGTTTTGGTATTTTCTGATGTGCGTTCGAGCAATATCTTGGATTTTCAGAAGAGTTTGATCTTTGACTGAAATTCTTGATTTTGCTCGAATGAGCAAGTAAGACTTTGCTCGTTCGATCAATATTTTGAGTATATTAAAATAATAATATTTTAATATTTTTTATGAATAGCCTAGTCGGTCATGTGACCATTTGACTTTTGGCTTTTTCATGGTTTGAGCAATATTTGAGAAAATATGGAAAAACCAGAGTTTTTGCTCAAACGGAGAAGTTTCATGAGATGAGGGAAATAATAATTGTTAAAACAAGGGATTGCAAAGTGTGGGACCGGCCATGGCTAGGGCATGACCGTCCGGCTAGGTAGCCCGGGTCCCGTGACACTTTCCCCTATTTTTATTATTTTTCATGAAACCGTGAAAATATGGAGAAACCGTAAGTTTTGCTCAAACAAGGAAAGTTGCTTGAATGAAGGAGTTTTCATGAAATCATAAAAATAAAATAAGAAAAATAAAGGAAGAGGCGTGGGGGACCGGCCATGGCGGCACGACCGGCCGGCCAGTGGGCCCGGTCCCTAGACGCCTCTTTTATTTTTATTTTCTCTCTCCTATTTTGCGTGGGTTTCCTCGTTTGTCCATATTTTTTAATGCTCGTTCGTGCATTTCGGTGCTCGTTCGTGCATCATCGTTGAGTACACTGCACCATTTTCTTGGGGCTTACTCGGTGATCGTCTAGATGCCCGATTGTTGAGTAATTATCACTAATTCATGAAATTCAGCGGAGAATGATTCATGAAACAGAGTAATAAAAATGAATTGAGTATCTATTACTAATCCATGAAATCTAGTCGGAGAATTTGAGGAACGGAGTAATTAGATAAAATGGTTATCTATTACTAATCCATGAATCCAGCGGGGAATTCAGGAACAGAGTAATGAGATATAATATATTATTTTCTAGGAATTCAGTGGGTGAATGTCACGGTATAATTAATCTATTTGCAGAATCGAGATATATGATAGTTGAAGCATCATACTCGTTCTGAAAGGTGTATAGTCACAGAACAACGTGTAGCGTCGTCGTCCTAAAGGCGTTTAGCCCTCTAACAAACAATTATGCCTAGAGAGCCGCCTAAATCTATACACGGTCTCTCTACATAGTCAGGGAACAACATGCATCATCTACGTCCTGAAGGCGTTAAGCCCTCTGACAAACAATTATGTCCAGAGAACCGCCCAATCGTTATTCTATGTAGAGGTGGGCCTCTCTATGTAGCCAGGGAACAACGTGCAGCGTCGATGTCCTGAAGGCGTTAAGCCATCTGACAAACAATTTTTTCCAAAGGACCGCCCAATCATTTTATTCAACATAGAGAGCATGATGAAATGTGCAGCATCGAACGCTCAGCCGGGGAGGCCTTTCGAGAAACATGTCCATCATGGCTCTGAGAGGAATGTTCGCTCAGTCAGAGATAGTGAAACGATTCACGGATCGTAAAATATGAATCGTCACATGCGTTCCTGAAGCTAGGTCAGAAACATGCAGTATCATGATTTTACGATTTTGACCTTTGTCGAAAATCCACCATCAACAATACCCCCGCTTTTTCAAGTTAGCCAAAGAACTAAAAGCTACTTGATGTTCATTTAAACACCTAAGAAATTAATCATGATTTAAACACCTAAGTGTTTTAATAATTCAATGAAGTCTTAGAAGTGTTTGAGAGAGTTCTAGTAATTCTAAACATATTAAAATAATAAGTATTTGAGCATCTGCTAAACATTGTCAGGACAGATGGTACAACGGTTCGTCAACCGTAGGGATTGTTCACAAGTCAAGTGCAATGGTTCGTGAACCGAGTTCACCAACCCTACTAGACTCCGGAACTCAGTCGACCATAGTTCGTGAACTGGGTTTGCAAACTGCTAGCCAATTAATCCAACCTATAAAATTCAGTTCACCAAGGTTCTCCTACCAGGTTCGTGAACTATTCCCAACTGAACTTATGGTTTACGAACTGGTTCGCCAACCTTCCTGTATTTCTGAATCTCAGATATCTATGGTTTGCAGACTGAGTTCGCCAACCTACCCTGAGTAGAAATTCAGTAAGTTCATATTTATCTCTTTTGATAATTGAAACATTCCCAAGTGATATAATCATTTGCATGGGAAATTTTTAATTGCTCCATAAATTAATTCATATAACTAATATTGTTGAGGACCTTTGAACATCTAATCACTATATCATATTTCGAGATCTTTCACAAGACAAACTTGACTCGAAACATCTTCTTTGTTAATCTAGTATAAGTCATACGACATAGTTTCAATAGATAGAATGATGGTATAGTGAGTAAAATAGAATGGCTCAGTCTTCACATACCTGATACAAGAGTTCTCCAAAATGTCTTTGTTGATCTTCAGTCTTCAAGGGTGATCTCTGATATTCAATTACAATTCTAACCTATTTGAAACTTGACTTAGTAGACTAGAAATCAAGATATAGTTTTGATCACCTAACATTGACAACAAGCTTTAGATAGCAAAACTTATAGGTTCAAACGAGCAATGCTCTAACATCCCGTATATCTATCTATCCCTAATTAAAAACAATAATATCTTTTACACCTTTAATCTCTCATAAATCTCTTCTAATCTCGCACGGATTTCTCATGAAATATGACGGATCCCGATAATCATTATCCTAGGTATATTGTAGAAAAAAATTAATCCATTAATATAAACTATGTCTTACAGTATCAACGATCTCCATGGTGCAGAACTACAGTCTATTGTTACTTTTTGGAAAATCATTTATGAAAAGTTCTACGGAGACACGAGAAACTCTAATTTGCGTAATTCCACTTAGTTGCTTCATATTTTAACGTAATCAACAGATATGTAATTTGCAGCTTTAACCATGCAAATAAATCGATTTAGAAAGGTAGATGAAACTGATGGCAGTTCGGTAAAGAAAGTGTGAATGGAGATGTCAAAGGGGATACAATATAAAATTCAAAAAACTAATAGCGCATTTGGATACAAGAAGCAGAAGCGTTTCTGCTTCTCCAAAAACAGAAGTCAAGAGCAGAAGTCAGATGCAAAAACATTTTGCTTCACAAAAAGTTGATTTTTTTGCTTCTAAAAATCATTTTGAAATTGTGTACCCAAACTAACTTTTAACTTTTTTGCTTCTAAAAATCAAATAGCAACTTCTAGGCAGGGGCGGAGGCAACATGTTGCAACCGTGTCCAGTTGCACCCCCTCAAATTTTCAAAATCAATAGAACCCTATCATTTTCAAGGCGTAAAAAAAAATAAAAAAATTCACCCCCTAAAATTTCATATTTTGCACCCCTCAGCCCAAAATAAAGCAAGCCCAAAAGAAAAGTCCAATTGACTTTCTTTCTCCTATAGTCGTTCGCAATTGTTGATAGTACTGGGAGAGACTTCGTAACTCTCATACATTTTTTTCTTAAGAAAAAATTTCTTTTCTCTTTTCTCAATTACATCACGACTGAGGGTAAGAGCTTGGGTTATATTTTTTGACGTGTTGTTGATCATTATATTGTTTTAAATCACATCACCATTACCAGGTACCTTCTTCTCTCAATCCAAGATTTTAGTTTTGAAATTTAAATTAGGGTTCATGTTAAATTTAATTATGGGTGATTGGATGTTTAGTTTAATTCGTCATGTATGGTAAATTAAGAGATTGGGTATTTATTATTTCTTCTTTAACTGATGTTGAATCGATGTATTTGTTCAATTTGATTTTGGAGATTTTGATATGAATAAAAGTTAGGGTTTATGTTAAATTTTGGGGGTTTTAGCATAATTTGTCTTGTTTGAAAAATTAAGATACTGAGTAATGGGTATCTGTTGTTTCTTCTAATCTAGTGTTTTAACTTTTAATCATATTTATTCAGTTCAATTCCATAGTTAGAATTGTATTTCATTGTTTAATTTATCTTCATCTTTGTTTAGGAATGGACAAGTTTGTGATTAAGAGAAAGAGAACTCCAGAAGAGTTCTTTCATTTTCTATTACTCCTGATGGAACTGATTCACAACAAGTACCTTCAATTTCAAGTACTCAGGTACCTTCATCTTCTAGTGTTTATGGTCAAAAAGTACCTTCTGCCCCTGTTCCTAGTCTGCAAGTAGCGTCCAAAGTTGTAGATGGGGAGGTATCGAGGTGCGACCTTCAAATAGACCCTGCAATGAGAAAACCGATCTTGAGTTATCATCCAAATGATCAAGATAAAGTCCGAAGAGCTTATATGCAAATGGGTCCTTGCCAACCTAAGAACTTTCCCTTTCCACAAAAGCTAATGGGACAAAAGAAGCCATCAAACCGACGTTTCAATGAAGCTTGGTTCTTAAAACATGGAAGTTGTCTAGAGTATAGCATTTCCAAAGATGCTGCCTTTTGCTTGCCTTGTTATCTTTTTATAAGTTGTGTTAAGGGTAAAGGTGTTTGTGATACTTTTGTAAATGCAGGTTTTTCAAATTGGAGTCAGCCTGATAAGTTAGAAAAACACGTTGGAAACCAGAATAGTGTTCACAATGATGCTTGAATGAAAAGCCGCGAATTACTACAGGAGTCACATCATCTTCGGAATATCGTTAGACGTCAAACAGCAGAAGATAGTTTGGGGTACATGATTCATTTGAACGTATCAATTGACTGTATGCGGTTTCTCTTATGTCAAGGATTAGCTTCCCGTGGCCATGATGAATCTGATACTTCACATAATCAAGGTAACTTTCTTGAACTCCTTAAATACACAGCTGAACATAATGATAGTATTAAGAGTGAAGTTCTGAAAAAAGCTCCTGGTAACAACAAGTTAACCTCACCAGACATCCAAAAAGAATTAGTGAGTGCAGCTGCAATGGAAACTATGGATGTAATTCGCGATGATATTGGTGATTCCCTTTTTGCTGTTATGGTTGACGAGTCTCGTGATGTATCTGTTAGAGAGAAAATGGCAGTTTGTATACGTTATGTCAACAAGGAAGGATGTATTATTGAAAGGTTCATTGGCATCACTCATGTCCTTGAAACGACGGAAATTTCATTGAAGAATTCAGTTGATGCATTACTTTCTAAATACGGTTTAAATATAATGAGATTCAGAGGGTAGTGTTATGATGGTGCTTCTAATATGCAAGGTGAGTACAACGGACTTAAAGCACTTATTTTAAAAGAAAACCCTTCAGCTTATGTTGTTCATTGTTTTTCGCATCAGCTTCAATTGGCATTAATGAATGTTGCTCAGAATCATAGTGAGGTTGCATTGTTCTTTACTATAGTTAGTGAAGTTGTTACAATTGTTTCTGCCTTGTGCAAACGCAGAGATTTTCTTCGACAAAAAGAACTTGCTAGAGTGGTTGAACTTGTTGAAAAAGGTGAACGTTTAAGTGGCTCGGGATTGAATCAAGAAACTTTCAACAAGAGACCTTCGGACACGCTGCTGAGTTTAAGTGGCTCGGGATTGAATCAAGAAACTTTCCTCAAGATACCTTCGGACACGTTGGGGTACACATTACAACACGCTGCTGAGTTTAATTTTGATGTTTCCATCAATTTTAGAAATGTTGGAGATTGTAAGTCGAGAAGGTACTAGTGAAGCGAGGGGAAAAACATATGCTTTTTTGATTTTGATGCCGATATTTGATTTTGTCTTTACTTTGTTTCTGGTTAGCACTTTGTTAGGAGTCATTAACGAATTGTTGCAAGCATTGCAACGAAAAGACCAAGACATTGTGAATACTATGAACTTGGTGAAGATCTCTAAAGACCAACTACAGGCTATGCGGGATGGTGGGTGGAACAGTCTTATGAATGATATTTCTGCTTTTTGTGCTAAAACTAATATTGCAGTTCCTGAAATGATGTCTCCATATGTACCGCTTGGACGAGGTAGACGTAATCTACAAGAACAGACAAATCTACATCATTTTCAAGTTGGTTTGTTGAACAATGTCATTGATATGCAAATTGCAGCCCTTAATGACCGATTTGATGAAGTGAACACCGAGTTGCTTCTTTGCATATCGCATTTGAATCCAAGCAAGAAATTTTCAGCTTTTGACAAAGGTGCGTTAATTCGTCTTGCCAAACTACATCCATCTGATTTTTCTGAAATGGATCTCATGATTCTTGATCGACAACTAGACACCTTTCTTCGTGATGTGCTTTCTAGTAACGAATTTTTTGAGTTGGTTGGAATCAGTGGGCTTGCCAAGAAAATGGTTGAGACGAAAAGACATATAGTATATCCTCTTTTTTACTTGTTGATTACATTGTCTTTGATATTGCCGGTTGCTACAACTACCGTTGAGCGTGTGTTTTTCGATATGAAGATAGTGAAGAATCGTTTGCGAAGTCATATTGGTGATGAGTATATGAACAACTGCTTACTCACATATATTGAACAAGAAATTTTTCGCAGTATCAGAAACGAAAAGATTAGAAAACGATTTCAAGATATGGCACCACGTCGTGGGTATTGTTGAATATAGTAAGAGTTGGGTTTTTTGGTAAAGCTTATAAGGTGTTTTTTTGGGTAACAATGCTGCATATAAGGTAGTTTTTTGGAACTTTTGTGGATATAACTATCTAACGTGCCTCTTGTGGTGTATATCTTGTTGGTATTGAATACTCGGGGGTTATGATAATGAAAAAAATACTTAAAAGGTTCTATATTCTCTTATATTCTCTTATAATTTAAATTTGATATATATATATAAAGTTAGATTTTATTGTATGGTCGAAAATGTATGTTTCTATGACTAACAGGTTGATTTGTTGGAGGTTACTAATATACTACGACGCTGGAGAAGATGATCGTCAATAACATACTTAAAAGGTACACAATCTTTAATGTGCAATTTTTTCTTCTTCTATAGCCTATTTTTTGCTGTGTACTTTTTTGTTGCACCCCCTCTCTTAAAATCCTGGCTCTGCCCCTGCTTCTAGGTGTGTATCCAAACGCGCTATAATCTTTTTCTATCTGTTGGGATATAGCCGTTGGCAAACAAGGTGACCAGCATTACCTTGGCCGCTCTGCCTTGCCTTTTTCTAGCGTTCTGCCACTGTATAAGACCGGGTCTTATGGAGATGCCCAAGGTTATGGGTTGATGAAAACATATTAATCGCAGGGTAGATTACTTCCGGTACGAAAGATCCCATTTTCAGTAATGGTTGAGAATTACGAAAATAAATATAGTACCAATACTTTAATATCATCCACATTGCTGCCATGTTATTATCAACACCACTACAAACCTTGTCCAAGTTGTTTAACAATCTACTGATGTGATTTAAACTTTGTTGTAGTAGTAGTAAATAGGATTCGAACTCTGAGACTTGTGAAGATTCGAGTTTATAAATTTAATAAAAATATACAATAATATTACAAATGGTGCAAGAGGTACTGGGACTAAGGATTTAGCCAATCCTCATAACATAAGGTTCACTTATTTATTCTCAACAATTTTAGCTCAAGAAATATAAACGTGGACTCTATTTTTGCCAAGGTAGATTCTCAAAACATTAGATGTAAATGTTAAACATGGGATATCAAATCACCTAAGATAAGCATGACCCATCTAATCAAATGACAACTAATTAAATCAAATCATATTTCAATTAATATTAGTGCAAAAGTCATAAAAAAGAATAAAATAAATTTACCCATGTATGAAGTTCGGCCTCCTCCGTCGTCCCAGTGTTGGGGTTTAGCTCCTCATATTATAGACACGCTCAAAATCCATCTTTATTAATGCTCAAAAGTGTTTTATAATTGATGAAAAGGAGAAAAAATGGTGAAAATCGGGTTTTGTAACAATTATATTTGTTACAAACCTTTGTTACAAAGAACGATAATTGTAAAGTGCTGTTGTTACTGTAGCATATAAGACTGTCCTCGCACTGTCGCGTCTACTGTAGCAGTTACGACTGTTCTTTGGGGTCTTATGTTCTTCGTGTTCTTCTTCCCTGCACCAGCAGAAAACAGCAGCAGGAAGCTTGCTGTTCGTCTTGATTTCTCACTCCTCAGCCCTCCTAAAGTCCCCAAACTCTCGACACCCCTCTTTGTGATCCCAACACCTCTTTTATACTTGTCAGGACCAAAAATCTCCAAAATATCTTCATTTAATCTTCCTTATTTCTTTTCTTCTCGGAATATTTTCTTTCCTGTGTGACGTGAAATGTTCTGTTTATCTCTTTACGCGTCAAATATCCCTCAGTCAATGCAGAATAACATTCCGGGATAATATATCTTCCAATCAATGAGTATCTTCCATAGTATCTCAGAAATAAATTCCGAGAATAATACACCCTCTGTTTGTCGAGAAATGAATATCCGGCCCAATTTCCTCCAATACAATACTTATACCAGTCCTGTTAAGCCAAATGTAGTCCGACGCAACAAGGTTTGGTGATTGAATCTCTCTACAAAGGCTTCAAAATTCGAATCCCAATCTGCCAGTGAGATGTGAACTTTTCCCGCCAAAACTCAAAGTTCAAAAGAAGAAGATGGGTTACCCCCTAACCAGTCCCGGTCTATGTTTAGTAGCTGCTTGGAAATGGGTTACCCCTTATCCAAAGTGAGAGTCCGAATAGCAAATGTCCCTTGGGTGCCTTTCGACAAATTTTCGAGCCGATTTTTCCAAAAATGTTTATTGCCCAAAAATACCTACAAACACATAAAACACCATAATAAGTACAAAAATGGGTACTAACAATATACACAATAGAGATGAAAATAGACACATAAATACGTCTATCAAATACCCCCAAACTTATTATTTGCTAGTCCCGAGCAAATCAAAACTACAAAATAAAATCCTAACTCACTGTCGCAGGCATCGCGATTGCACTTAGCGTGTGCAACAAGCCTTTGAATCCCTAGGTGGCCCTAGTGGCCGAGTTATAGTCTCGGGAGGGTTTACTAGAGATATACCCACAAAACCTTTACTCCAGACCCTAGCTATCTACGCAGAACCTTGGAATGCACTAAAGAACCTCCTTGGTTGGCATACTTATTGATTACGGGAGGAAGTACCCTGATGCGAAATTCCAATTGTTGTACACGAGTTTGCACTCAAGCATACTAAAATTCATATATAAGTGACATAGCTCTACTCAGATAGTTTCACTATGGACATCAATATCCGGAGTAAACAAATCACATGGATAGATTAAGAGATGGATATAGAAAAACATAGATGGTTTTGATGTTGACTAGGTGAACGGTGTTTCTCATATCTGTCTGAAGGCCACTGCCAAAATGAACCTATCCTAATGGACTGAAATACTGGTCTGACTAATATCAACACAACTGGCATATACAAGGGAACCAGTGGTCGATAATCCTTATTCTAGATCAACTCATCTGGCATATACAAGGGAACCAGCGGTCGATTTATTGAACACACATTTATTTATTTATTTTAAGAATTAACAACATGATTAGATCTTGGGGATCCAAGCGAATGCTTATTGTCAGCAGATTACATGGTAATTCCCGTGGATCCTGCATTCCACGCTTGTTTAGGCGACGGGGACAGGGATAACACACACATATTGCTATCCAAGTTTTAAAATTTATTCCGATTAGTCTGGTCTTTTTTTTTTTTTTTTTTTTTTTTTGTT
>JAJJMB010012308.1:793485-859421 GCA_023531105.1 Papaver atlanticum
TTTTTTTTTTTTTTTTTTTTTTTTTTTGGTATCTCAATCACTCTATTACACCATAGTAGTGGTAACAACTTGAATCGTGAGCCCCACCTAATCACTTAGAGAAACGTATTAAAAAGAGAATAAAATAAAAACAGAAGTGAAAAGGACTCAACGAGATATGGCGAAACTATCATGTTATTTCTAACACCTGAGCTCTGTGCTTTTACGAATAGACTCTTATAGATGTTTCCATCTACTCAGATTGGTTCCTAAACTCCTAAAACCAAAATGCTTCCATCCACTTAGATTGGTTAGTGCCATCCTTAATAGGCATAAATTTCTAGGCTCTGGAGTTTATTTATTGCAACTAAAAAGCTTTCCCATACCCCCAAACTTAAATCTAACATTGTCCTCAATGTTCTAAAGATGAAATTAAAAGCATGAACAAGGAGAAACTGTTACCATTTGAAGCAAAAGAGTTAAGGAAAGATATTAGCGTGTTGCATGAGAATGGGTTACCTCCCAAGCAGTGCTAAGTTTAAAGTCTTCAGCCAGACATTGGAAAGGATTAGTCACCTCGAATCGTATAACAGTAGTCGGAATAATTGTGGGTCTTCAAAACCAAATAGAGCTGACCAAAGGAAACTGTAATAAACCAACGAAATTAACAAGACTAGCAAGCCCTTACCTAGTTTCCTGATTAAGAAATTTATATCTAATTGTGGTTCAGGTTCTATGAAAGGGTCTAAATAAAATATTTTCATTGGTTGCGTTTCTTCATAGGTGGGCTCCGAATTATTAGGTCCTAAAGTCTGGAAAAACTCTAATAGGAACTTAGAAGCACATAATAATAACCTGAATAATTGAGGATCCTTAAAGTCAATCAAATTTGACTTACACAACTGACCACGATAAAAGTGATGGTCATTCTTTAGCAAATGTGTCGATTCTAATTTCCTAAAGCATTTAGGTTTAGTCTCACAACTTAATATTCGACACATGTGGAATATAAACGTTCCCACAGTTGGAAGAAAACTATTTGGTGGGAAAACAAAGTCAATCTGGGTATCATAGTCTGGGCAAACCACATCAACCAGAGGATGGGTTTCTAACGACTGAACTTCTTCCTGGACATCATTAGGTTCGGGAAAACGAATATGAAGGTAATCTTGTAAAATGGTCGAGGCACAGATATCAAGTCCTAAGTGAGGGGACTTTCTGAGAGTTAAAGGTAAGGCACTAGGAAAGTGATAATCACCCCCAAACTTAGAGTTTTCAGTGTCTCTAGATAGACTAGTCACAATCTCCCTAATTTCTAGATCATCATATTCTTGGAAATGGTCAATTGATTCTTCTAAGTTATTATCAGGTAGTGCATCTTTACTCATCTCTACGGGTCTATCTTCTTCGTCTAAGACTATTGTTTCTAAGTCGCTAGACTCTAAAACAACATTTTCAGAATAAACCCGTTCTTCTAAACCACTATCGGCTTCGTAATCAAAAGGAAAAACTACATCGTCTAAAACGGTGGTATCCCTAATCAAATCCTCGTCCTTTTGAATAGGTGAATAATCATTAAAATTATTTGGATTTGAACTAGAAATAATATAATCATTACAAAGCTCAATTGGATTAATAAATTCCTGATCACTATGCCTACATATTTCAGATTCTTCATTATTACTATCCTCATCATCATCATCACCATAATATAATTTCTTACATTCAAGAATTCACAATCTTTGTTCCAAACTAAGCGGTCTGTGTTTATAATACTTCTCGTAGATCATTAGAGGTGATTCCTCGCTTACCGTTGGAACATCCCAATGTCGTTTTCCTTGCATATATTCAGCAAGAGTTATTTTAGATGACGTCTCCTGATAATGAGAATTTCTACGCATATACTCTCGTAACGTCATCTCAGGTGGCGTTTCCTGAAAAGGATTCATCACCCCGAAAATACAAACTACAGAGGAATTCTACACAATCACAAACAAGGCTGACTCGACCAAATCAAACCTATTGAATCTAGCAAACAAAAAGCATGATGGGTTCCTTTAATTGTTTCTAGACCAGCTTCTATTCCTCCAAAAGGAAACTAGGTATCGTTTTAGCAAACCTCTCTAGATCGATCCGAATAAAGTGAGTCGAAGAGAAGTAGGGGAAGCTCAGAGGAGCTTTGATACCACCACCTCTTTGGCAACATTTCCCGTTAGGGCGGCTTTAGTCGACTCACAGTAATCTTCCTGAACTTTTGAGTTAAGCTAATAAGATACCCAATACTTCCCTTTGAATGACTTTCCTACAAGCTCGTTACCCTATCGGTCTCGTTCTAATCAGTATTTTAAGCTTGGTTCGCGTAGGTTATGTGTTCCTAAGGCGGGCAAGAAGAGAACGGTGATGAAATCCGAACCCTTATCTTGTATGGTCTGGCCTTGCCCTTTACTAGGAAATTAAAGTACGTATTCAAAACCTCAACATATATGCACCTGAAGGAAGACAGTAAACCCGCTGACAGGGGAATCGCGGGTGTTTAGAAGCTTACCTCCCGTACCATACGGGCGATGAAACGGTTGTAGTCGACTCAGGCCACTGACTCCTGTGTCAGTGTACGAACCCGAGGGGACGAGACGATATCGTAATCGTCGTCCTTCCCTGTAAACAGTTTATATTTAAAATTTTACCCTTCCGTAGGGTTTAAAAATAATTAAAGACCAAATAATGTCCCAAAAAAAAATGTCCAAAAATAAAAGAAAAAAAAATACAAAAAAAATAATCCTATTTACAGTTTCTAAAAATAAAATAAAATAAAATCTATAAAATCTATAAAAAAAATCTAAAAATAAAATAAAATAAAATAAGTCCCTTGTCTTCTTTCCGTTCTTTTCGATTTAAGCTTTAGCTCCAAGTCTTTATGAAATCACCAAACTCTTTGACAACTTCTTTTTCTTTTTGATCCAAACTCCAAAACCTGTAGCACACAGACAAATACCCAAAGAAACGTAAAAAAGAACAAAGAAAAATAAATCTAAAAACTCTAAATCTAAAAACAAATCCCCGGCAGCGGCGCCAAAAATTGATGTGATTTAAACTTTGTTGTAGTAGTGGTAAATAGGATTCGAACTCTAAGACTTGTGAAGATTCGATTTTTTAAATTTAATAAAAATATACAATAATATTACAAATGGTGCAAGAGGTACCGGGACTAAGGATTTAGCCAATCCTCATAACATAAGGTTCACTTATTTATTCTCAACAATTTTAGCTCAAGAAATATAAACGTGGACTCTATTTTTGCCAAGGTAGATTCTCAAAACATTAGATGTAAATGTTAAGCATGGGATATCAAATCACCTAAGCTAAGCATGACCCATCTAATCAAATGACAACTAATTAAATCAAATCATATTTGCATTAATATTAGTGCAAAAGTCATAAAAAAGAATAAAATAAATTTACCCATCTATGAAGTTCGGCCTCCTCTGTCGTCCCAGTGTTGGGGTTTATCTCCTCATATTATAGACACGCTCAAAATTCATCTTTATTAATGCTCAAAAGTGTTTTATAATTGATGAAAAGGAGAAAAAAAATGGTGAAAATCAGGTTTTGTAACAATTATATTTGTTATAAACCTTTGTTACAAAGAACGATAATTGTTAAGTGTTGTTGTTACTGTAGCATATAAGACTATCCTCGCACTGTCGCGTCCACTGTAGCAGTTACGATTGTTCTTTGGGGTCTTATGTTCTTCGTGTTCTTCTTCCCTGCACCAGCAGAAAACAGCAGCAGGAAGCTTGCCGTTCGTCTTGATTTCTCACTCCTCAGCCCTCCTAAAGTCCCCAAACTCTCGACACCCCTCTTTGTGATCCCAACACCTCTTTTATACTTGACAGGCCCAAAAATCTCCAAAATCTCTTCATTTAATCTTCCTTATTTCTTTTCTTCTCGGAATATTTTCTTTCCTGTGTGACGTGAAATGTTCTGTTTATCTCTTTACGCGTCAAATATCCCTCAGTCAATGCAGAATAACATTCCTGGATAATATATCTTCCAATCAATGAGTATCTTCCATAGTATCTCAGAAATAAATTCCGAGAATAATACACCCTCTGTTTGTCGAGAAATGAATATCCGGCCCAATTTCCTCCAATACAATACTTATACCAGTCCTGTTAAGCCAAATGCAGTCCAACACAACAAGGTTTGGTGATTGAATCTCTCTACAGAGGCTTCAAAATTCGAATCTCAATCTGCCAGTGAGCTGTGAACTTTTCCCGCCAAAACTCAAAGTTCAAAAGAAGAAGATGGGTTACCCCCTAACCAGTCCCGGTCTATGTTTAGTAGCTGCTTGGAAATGGGTTACCCCTTATCCAAAGTGAGAGTTCGAATAGCAAATTCCCTTGGGTGCCTTTACACAACTTTTCGAGCCGATTTTTCCAAAAATGTTTATTGCCCAAAAATACCTACAAACATAAAACACCATAATAAGTACAAAAATGGGTACTAACAATATACACAATAGAGATGAAAATAGACACATAAATGCGTCTATCATCTACCATAAATAAATGAACCCCAATCATACCTACCAAGGTTTTGTAAGCTTTCTGAATCGCCCAAAACAACCAACCATGCTTTGGAAACGTTAGACGAAGTCGTTACGGTGAATACTTGACCAATAACCCAAAGAAGAAAAATCCTAGTCAATTCCTCCCAGTTCTCAGAGTTGTCCAAGTTTTTCCTACCGGTTATATAAGATGAAAGGTGAGAGATACATACAACTGAGGATTTACTATCCCAAGGATTTTTAGAAGTCCTCGCTTCTCCGGGTGGGCGTTGGGCATCATCTTCAGAATTTGCAGATGGACTATCTAGGTTGGCGATCACACCGCTAAAGTACAAATCATCTACACTTTCAAAAAATCGTCTAGATAACCTTCTCGAGAAAGTGATAGGCTCACCTTTACATATAGGAATTCCAGTTAGCATTACAAAGTCTAAAGGTGTCAATCCTATTTCAAAGCTTGGGAAATGGAAAGTCTTGGTTGTATGCCACCATCTAGCTACTAGAGCATTTGTGAGCTGCACATCTGAATTCTTAAAATTAAATAAAAATATCTTGGAAAAACCACAATTATCTAGTACCTGAAGTGCGTATTATTCCTTAACTAGTCCACATTTTCATCATAGTAATCCTTAATTTCCCCCCAACTAGTCTTCATTCTCATCTTCGGTGTATCTTTACCCGACATATGGCCATCTCTACCTTTTTCGGACAATTTTTGGTCCGTCGGGTACTCCATAACATTATCTAAATGCACCAAACAAACAAATATTAACGTATGAATATAATTGTTTGAAAAACACCAAACAAATGTCAAGCTTTTTGAGGAAAAACTTAACTTGATACTCAAAACCATATCTTTCTAACAAATTTGGATTCCAACATTTCTATGAATTGTGTATTATCAAAATTACAAGACATGCAACATCATTAGGATTATTTCAAAACAAATGTCACTAGAAATCAACCATGTTGATCAATAACTAACCAATCAACCATATTCATCAATAACTAACCAAAATTAATCATGTTAAACAAATTTTTAACAAACACAAAGCACTGACTAGTAGTTGTTGCATTCAATTTGTGTTAATCACCTATAAATTTTACAAAATTAATCTCAATTGAAAAGAAAAAAGGAAACTAGGGTTTAAAGTTAAATTGGATTAACTTAAATGATTGAGTTAATAAAATGCCTTCAAATCAAATGCAACTACAAATTCACCATTTCTTCCACAAACCCCAAAAGAAAGAAAGATGGAAAGCGATGGTTTTGGATTTTTACAGAGGGGAAGAAGAAGAACTGTAAAGAAAAGAAAAAAGAGGAACAAAAATAACTCTGTCGAGTTCTCTGGATCTTCTTCTGAGTTAAATTTTACAACGGGCAATGGTTAGCCGGTTCAATTTGGTTTGACTGGTCAAGATAAGAGGAACGGTTAATGAATTACCGTTTCTAGAGAAACGAATGATGGGTGACCGTTATTTGAAGAACGGTTGATGACTAACAGTTTTTTTGGAATAGAACGGCTAACCATTAGCCGTTCCTGGATTTCTCTGGGAAAAATCGCAAAAGCTAGGCCCTTCCCAGGCTGAGGTGTAAGAGATAGCACTATGGTGCTCTCCATCCCTTCCCTATCTATCCCTCACTATCTCTCAAAATCTCCAAAAACCATCTACTATGGTCTCCCATATCCCTACATGTGTAGGGATATCCCCCCTTTCCCTACATGGAGGATCACATCTGATCCCACTTGTAGGGAAGGGAAATCACACGGCTACTCAGTAGCCGTATAAATTTACGCTTTACGGATACTGAGTAGCCGTTTCAGAAAAAATATTTGTTTGACCTTTTTTCGTTTACACCTCTCTCACACCCGATCCTAACCATCCATCATTAATAACAGCTCTATCTTCTCCACCGTCGGATCCCAACGGTCATTTTTTCAAAATCCTCTATAAATACGACTCTAATTCTCTACTCAAATCACACCAAATCAATTGATTTCTTATTTTTCTTCTTCTTACATCAATTGATTTCTTATTTCTCTTCTTCTTACTATACCTCTTTTATTTTTATATTTATCTTCTACTAGTAAAGTTTTTATATTTTAGTTTCATTCAAAATGGTTTATAATTTTGTTCAACGGGAAGAGATTGATCTTACTACTGCATTTATTTATGTGAGTATGGACAAAATTATGGGTTTGGGACAAAAAACCGCTATGTTTTGGATACTATTCACCAAATTTTTGTCGAACGCAACGGCAATCCATATGAAAGAGATTGGGCATCCTTAAAAACCAAGATGAAGAATATAAAAAAAGATGTCAAAGAATTCGTGTCCATTCTTAACGTTATATATCGGCAAACCAAAAGCGGTGCGAGACACGAAGATTTGGTAAGTTCTATTAATTTGTTAAGTTTTTCCATATAGTTGGTGATAATAGTAATAAACTTAATGTTTCTTACATAATTTTTCAGACAAAAGATGGTCGGGAGCAATTTCAGGAACAAACAGGACAAGCATTCAAGTATGATGTATGTTATGAATTGTTTAGATAAAAGGTCCCTGGATATAATTATGAACTTACTGTGAGCCAAAACAGTGAGTTGTTTAATAATCATCGTAACTTTGTATCACACGAAGATGGTACTGAAGTTATTCCTAATGGAGAGACTCGTTGGAAATACAAGCATAATGCACGTCCTATAGGAACCAAAAAATCCAAAATGCTAGCCAGACAGAAGAAGGATCGTGAGCAAGGTATATTTAGAGAAGGTGATTAGGGAACATCTTCGGTTAGGATTGAAGAAGATAGGATCTATCAACAAAGTGCTAGTATTTTGGAGTATCTTAAGGAAACATGATCAAGGAAGGAAAAAATGAAAATGGAACAAGAACCCCAATACCAAACAATTTGGGAGTATACTCAACAACCGAGTTATCAAATGGAAGAACAACTCAATTTGCAAAAGCTTCATCAACGGACTAGTAAAATGTATCAACAACAAATGCATTTAGATCAAGAAAATGCAATAATGTCTATGGACCTTAGTCGATTAACTCCCAATGAAAAAAAATATTATTGACGCAAGCAAAAGGAGATTTTGAACGGTTTGAATATAATCAGCGTTGAAGATTCAGAAGATGAAGATGTAATCCATCTCTAATTATTTTATCTTTTATTGAGTTTAGTTTTTTAATTTTTAGTCCATGTTTAAATTAAAAGTATTGTCCTAAATTTCTAGTTAGTATTGTTGTTAACTTAATTTTAAAAGTGTTCTCTAAATTAATTTAAATTGTTGTTTGAATTAATTAAATGTTTCAATGTGTTGTAACCAAACGATTTTCATATTCAAATTAATAACTTTAAAAAGAAATTACAACAGATCATTCGATTAAAAGCGTGTATCGCTCTGCCCTCATTTCTTAACATGGTCCACGATAGGTATGAATACATTACATGTTATTATTTTTCTTGGTGTGAGATTCAACGATCAATGCCGCTTCGATATGATAAAATTGTTCTCCTTTCCAGGCTTTATATGCATCTTGTGCAGCGGATCTGTCCCTTCTGTACCTATCGAGTAACTCATTGTACTTGATGCATAATTTCCTAACATGATTAACCCTTGAACAAATGTGGGATGGTTTATAATTAAAGCGTGGTTTCTTGCCCTTTGGTTTAACTTAAGGACCCCAACCAACTTGAATCCAAAATATAGTATGATCTTTAGGATCTTCTGGAAAATCATCCTTGAGAAGGTAAAAGTTTCTAATCCATTCCGTCTCTTCTTCAACATCCTTTAACCTTTCCCTCAGTTTGAATTGTTCTTGACCTCGTTTCTTTTCCTTGAGTTTTTCTTCATATTCTGTCGCAGCCGCTGATAAATATTTGGTTTCTTTTGTGGATTTTCGTTTGCTTAACACTTCATCCATCACATTAGTTAATTTGGTAGGTGATGAAGACGTTGTTGCGTTCGTAGTAGCTTGATGACCTCTTTTGCATATCTCTTTTTCCATTGCAGCAATTGATCAAGTGGTTCGCTTGCATCTTCTAAGAATGTCTTCGACTGAGCTGGTAGTTGCTGATTGATTTGCCATTGAATAGATGTTTAGCTTTGATTTTCACCTAAAAGATTAATACTGCAAAGAAGAATGGGTAGATTGATTCTGCAAAGAAGAATGGGTTATCTTCCTTATATAGGATTCGTTCCCAACGACCATATTTCTTAGAACTTGTGCCCAACGGCTCTATTTCTTAGAACTCACTCCCAGCGGCTCTATTTCTTAGAACCCGTTCCCAACGGCTATATTTCTTATAAGTTGTGCCCAACGGCTATATTTCTTAGAAGTCGTGCCCAACGGCTCTATTTCTTAGAACTCGTTCCCAACGGCTCTATTTCTTAGAACTCGTTCTCAACGGCTCTATTTCTTTATATAAATATAAAACATTTTTTCTAACCAACAACAATCTCAATTCATTCTCAGATATAAACCTCAATTATGTATTCTAACAGTTCGAGTAGAAATGGAAAAAAAATAGTATGTGTGGAAGCAAAAGAGGTTTGTCCATGTTGTTTCATGGATAAACATAGTCTGCTTCAATGCCCATGGCTATATACAAAATGTCCACAACGAGGTTGCACCGACACTAGGAAGGTAAAAGAGTCGATACCAGAGAAGATAAGGTATTTGGAATGTGAGTATGCTAAATGTCCGGGAGAAGCACAATGTTTGGAGGATGCAATGAAAGATGCAATCAAACAAGAAAAAGTTGAAGAACTTAGCAAAAACTTCAAACTAAAAGGAAAGGTGGAGTTTGAATGCACCAAGGGGATTCCCTGTGAAACTGAGGGTTGTAATTTCTTTATGGAAATGCACCAGTCAAGTGCAAAGAAATCATATGGAAAACTTTACTGGAAATGCATTGAGTGTGGAACGGTGGCATGGGCTGAATAAGTGTTGTTATGTTTTAGTTTAATCAAGAGTTTGAATATCAATTGATGTAATGTGCTTTTTTATAATTAGTATGTGTTGGAGTTTAAATGTGATGAACATGATGTAATATGCTTCTACAATAAATAATAATAGTTATTTTCATATTCATATGATTAACGATTACATTAAGCATGTGCAACCAGCCTTTAAACCAATAGGCGACCCTATTGGACGAGTTATGTCTCGTGAGGGTTTACAGAGAGATATACCCACAAAACCTATCTTTATTTAAATTCTTTACTCTTCATCTGATGATTCGGAGGATGAATCTTTAAAGGAGGAAGGGTTATATTCTAAGAAACTGTTTTTCAAAATCACATAGCAGTTAAAAAATCTAAAAGGTTTCCCCTCCTTTTTTTCGTAACTATCCAAAGCAGATTGCTCCTACAATAAAAGAAAACAATATCAATTTACAATTAAATTATTCAACAATTCAATACACATACAAAAAAAATTGTTGGATAGGTAACCGGTAAGTTTCTTACGATTTCCGAAGGTACTGGAGCCCTCCATAAACATAACGATCTCTGTGTCGATACATATACTTTCACGTCTGGAGTTATAACGTTTAACTTTGTTTTCAGATACTTAACTGTGCGTTCATTCGGATTCCCGTTATGTATAGTCAACCTTTGCAGCAACTGCTCCAAAAGGTTTGTGTTATTTAGTTGTTCATCTTCTTCTCCATTCTCTAGATGAACTTCAACCTATAAACTAACTATCAATTCGTCTTCCTCCGGAATATAACCCACCATAATTAAGAAAGAAAAGTGTTGTGGATAATAACTTGGACAAAAATAAGTGTTTATTTTTGAAGATGGAGAACAGAGTTGGTCGAACTAATGTGTTCATTGCTAAAGAGATTGTGAATCCTTTATACATGGTCAGTATACATATCCATACACTGTAGAAAGAGATTTTACAGATAAGTATACTAATCCATATACTATAGAAAGAGATTTCATGGATATGTATACATATCCGTATACTGTACAAGGAGATTTAAATGATTTCACGGATTTTCCTAATTGTAAACCATATGCCATCAAATATAAACGTATTCATTTGCATACATAATTGAAACCCAAAAATAATTAAAAGTTTGTTATTACATATGCATGTAACATTCGAAATATTAAAACACAACAGTGAAATAAATCCTATGCCTCAACATCACCATCATCATACATACCCGCATCATCGTACGGAGCATCATCGTCATCGTTAGAATCCTCCTCCTCATCGTCATCGTCCTCATCATCGTCATAATCCTCCTCATCGCCAGAATCCTCATCGTCATCTCCATCATGTTCATATTCGTCTCCCACATGTCCGTCTGCATAAACATGTTCAACTGCATGTTCAAAGTCATCTGGGATTTGATCGTTGTAATATCCATAATAATCAAATGCTCCATCCTCGTTTTGACCAGGAACAACTTCTTCTTTTAAGTCTATATCATCATAATCTCCTTCTGATGATGGAAGTACCACGTATTCTATATTTGAACCCTCCAAAATAGACAAGTCCGTTGCCTGGCCTCCTCTACCAGGACGCGCATCAATGTGCTTGACAAGATCATTTCTTAGTTGTAGGTGCATTTCTAGGTTTTTCAGAGATGACAGAAATACACGACAATTATTGGTAGGTTCCGGAATCGAAACAGGAACAACTCTGCCCCAATACGGATCCCGACGTTCATGCTCGATAATCATGTTGTGTAAAATAAGACAACATTTCATAATTAGGTTCAAGTCAGATTGTTGCCAATACTTACATGGAGATCCGACAATTCTGAATTTACCCTGAAGCACTCCAAAAGTACGCTCGACATCCTTTCTTTTAGCCATTTGATACTTGTTGAATCTCACATAGTCGGGAATGTCCAATGTCTGAGAGAAAGCTTGTACAATTGTAGTCAACTTTGGATAGATACCATCGGCTAAGAAATAACCCATATTGTAGTGGTGACCATTGATGACATAATTGCATGGAGGTGCTACACCCTTTAGCATGTTATCAAAAAGGGGTGAGTGTGCCAACACATTCAAATCGTTGTTTGATCCAGGCATTCCAAAAAAAGCATGCCAAAACCACAAATCGTATGATGCCACCGCCTCTAATACCAAACTACTCTCTTTATCTTTACCCCGGTAAGTTCCTTGCCAAGCTATCGGACAATTCTTTCATGGCCATTGCATGCAATCAACACTACCAAGCATTCCAGGAAAACCTCGGTCTACATTCTCAGCTAGCAACCTCTGAACATCTCCAGGAGTGGGTTCACGCAAATATCTTTCTCCAAAAGTCATGCAAACGGTGTGGCAAAATCTTTTTAGATAATAGTATATTGTGGTGGCACCCATATGAATGTAATCATCAACACTATTAGCTGCCGTACTTTTGCATAAACATTTCATCACGGCAACTAATTTCATATGCGGAGAAAGCCCCATAGTACCGGTTGCATCTGGACGTTGTTGCCATTCTGGATCAACTTCAAGCAATTTTCCTAACAATTTCTCGAATAAGTCTTCCCTCATGCCTAGACGTTGTTTGAATTGTCTTTAGGTATAACCAGTTCCAGGCGTAAAATAATCATTCATCATTTTGGCATCATGCCACACTCGATCACGCGTTATTACACTACGTGTATGTACCTCCCTTGGTACAGGTTGTCTAATAATACGCAATCGTTCATCCAAACATAGTTGTGTAAACATTAGCAAAGCTTTCTCTTCTTCATCGCTAGAGGAATCCAAATAGATTCCATATGTAACTCTCACATAAGCACGCATTAGACTCATTATGCACCTTTGCAAACAACAAAAACAATATCAATTTGTGTATACCATACATAAATACAAGTAAATCAATGTTCTACATTGATATGCTAGTTCACAAACATTTCATTCAACATAAATCAAGAAACACAACAATTAATCATGGATTTTTCACTAAATATATGTTTTAATTACATTATTGAATTGCATACTACATACCTAACCAACCTAATATCTACAATTTCATCAAAATCAAAATCGAAATCAAAATAATTTGAAACCCTAACATTAGAATCTCACCTTAGATGATTTTTTGGATGAAATTCGAAATTGAAGAATGGATTTGTTTCACCTTGGAGTAACGATCAAACCCTTTTAATTTAAGCCATCGAATCGCAATGAATCAATATGAAAATCGAAAGGGGGTAAGAGGGGTTTGAAAGGGTTTTGAGAGGATGAAAAACTAGAGAAGAAGAAGTGGGAAATCCGAGCGAGGTTCTGTGTACTAAAACCTATAGAACGGCTACTCAGTAGCCGTTTGGCACTATTCTTACAGTTGCTGAGTAGCCGTATCGTGTAGGGAAAGGATAGGAGGGCACCATAGTGAGGTTGGCTTCCTTGTGCTATCCCTTCCCTACATATGAGGGATATGGAAGAGATAGAGTGCACCATAATGCTAGCTCTAAAGGCATTTGGGAAGACGTTGGGCATCTCCATAAGACCCGGTCTACCGATTGCAATAGTGAAACTTCCTTTGTGAATGATTCAACTCCCTACATAGTAAATACCGGATGTACTACGAACTCAAAAAAGTCACTTGAAAATGAACCAACCGACATATACTGCAGGGGTCATACCTCAGTTCTCTCTTGCAATCTAATCCAGTAAAACGATTTTCCATTCAAAAATATTTGAATTTGGTAGGACCCAGAAACCATCATTTTCCTTACGTTGTCCCATTTTCCTCTTCACATGTGAAAGACAGTACTACCCATTCTCGATCTTCACGTGTATTTCATTACTTGTCCCATTCTCAAGCCTTTATATCCCCTGCAACAATCCCAACCTCTACAGTTACTACACTACTGTAGTTCCTTCGATTACTCACTCACTCTCTTCCATCTCTGTTTTCTGAACAAGAACAAGAAGAAGATGATGTTATTCTCTGGTTCTTCATCTAAATCTCCATGGCCTTCTACAATACTTCTGTTTCTTTTCATTCTCAATATTGCACTTGTTTCCTCCACTAAAACTACTTCTAGTACTTCAAAAATTGGTCAAGGCTACAGTCTCATCTCCATTGAAGAAGCTCCAAATGGAGGTCTCATTGGTCACTTACATCTCAACAAAAAAACCAACATTTATGGTCCTGATATCCCACATTTACAACTCTTTGTCAAGTAATATACACATACTCTGTTTCTCTACTTCCTTTTTTGATCATTTTTGTAGTTTATATATTTACAGTAGTAGTATACATAACTAACCAGATTGGATTTTTCTGTGTTTTTTTTAGGCATGAAACAGAAGATCGATTAAGAGTTCACATAACAGATGCAGAAAAACAGAGATGGGAAGTCCCATACGACTTACTCCCAAGAGAAAAACCACCAAAATCAGCATTACACAAAAGTGTTGCTGGAAAAACAGGGGAAATTCCATTTTCTACAACTTCTGATCAAAAATCATTAAATGGAGGAAGTGGTGAACTTGTTTTTAGTTATGTATCAAACCCATTCAGTTTCAAAGTAAAAAGGAAATCAAACGGAGAAACCCTTTTCGATTCAAGCTCAGAAAATTCAGACCCATTTAGTAATTTAGTATTCAAAGATCAATACATTGAAATCTCAACAAAGTTACCAAAAGATGCATCCCTATACGGTCTTGGTGAAAACACACAACCTCATGGAATCAAACTCCATCCAAACGATCCTTACACAATCTACACAGCTGATCAGTCTGCAATCAATCTTAACATGGATTTATATGGTTCTCATCCTGTTTATATGGATCTTAGAAACGTTGGTGGTCAAGTTACTTCACATGGTGTTCTGTTGCTCAACAGTAATGGAATGGATGTTATTTACAGAGGAAATTCTTTGACTTATAAAATTATTGGTGGGGTTTTGGATTTTTACTTCTTTGCTGGAGGGGCTTCACCACTTTCTGTCGTAGATCAGTATACTCAGTTGGTCGGTAGACCTGCACCTATGCCCTACTGGGCTCTTGGTACGTCTCTTCTTTCACTGTTTTCTTTTAACCCGTGATCATATTTTTTTAGAATAATCCTTGAAATTTGTTCTTATAATCTTGTGAATATCCCCACTGTATAGTCTCAAAGTAGGATTTTTGTCTTTGTTGTGTCACTCAATACTGACTAAATTGCTAAATTGTGTTCATCTATGAAGATAGGATAGGATCCTCTAGTTGTCCGACTATAGTCACTATACAATAGCATGCCATACTCCATGGCTAATAGGGTGTTTAAAACAATTTGGGAGGTTACTTTTCCATTTTTAAAAGTCGAAATGCTAAATTAGTTTAGAGAAGTGCTTTCTCTTGTGTTTTTTTTATAGAAGTGGAAATCAGTCCCAAAAGTTAAAAGCAAAAAACATTGCTTCACGTTTGGATACTATTTAAGGAGTTGCTTATCTATTTCTAAAAATAAAAAAGTCAAAAATAGTTTGGGTTTAAACTATTAGAATGACTTTTAAAAGCAAAAAAATTCTTTTTAAGAAAAAAAATGTTTTTGCTTTTGATTTCTGGGATTGATTTCTACTTCTAGAGATTTCTGGGATTGATTTCTACTTTTGGTTGTGAAATAAATTTATTTTACTACTTCCAATATTCTTACTACTTCCAATATTCAAATCAATTTTGAGTTCTAGGAGTAAAGCATTTTCTTACCCGGGATAAAAGAATAAATGTTTCAACATTCTTACTTTTAGTCTTGGTACAACCTTTAAGTAAGATGCAACATTTAATAAAGGAAGCACAATCCACAGCCACCTTTTTTCCTTTCACTAAAGGGAGTAAGATCTTGTTTGTCCTAGACTTTATTGACTGATATTATCAAAGGCTTAAAGACAAATGCAAAGAAAGAAAGTAGACAGATTAAATTGGATCACTAAAGTTGTCTTTACTAAATTATTATTGGAGGGTGGACCAAAACACACCGAATTTTTATTAATGCAGAATGATGGAGTTTGTTGAAAATTGGTGGTTCACTTTTATACGGAAAAAGATATGGGTGGTTTTCCTTTTGTTTCGTTTTACTTGCTTCTTCTCAAGAAAATTAAAATATTTTGTCTTCCTCGGAAACTCAATTTTTGTTTATATATGTAAGCAGGTTTGGCACTACTGAACCTGACTTAGACTGTTATCTTGATACAAGATAAACATTGGGATTTAGTTGCTGGGATTGATTTATATCCCGTGGGTTGTTACGAGTGAGAGAAAGGATGATACCCATACTAAATCCACCCCATGCTAAATCGCCGGGTCAAGAAGGGATCACCCATTCTCTCTCACTCGGGACAATCCGCAGAATGTGTAGCACTTCCGTTTAGTTGCCCAACTTTGCATTTGTTGCTTGCGTCTAAATCAATAGGGCCGATTTAGCTAACAAAAATGGAAGCAACAAATTTTTCTTTTTCAGTCTCGTTAAATTGTGAAAGGAATTTGGTCAAACCACTATTATCTGCAAAGATCAACATTTAAGCTTCTTTACTGGTCCTTTCTTGTGTTTGGCATCTGTAGCTTGGGCTTCTGCATGCTCTCTATACTGCTGGTCCTGACTGCGATGTTTGTTCCCAAGCAGTAATGTCCATCCTTATAATCCCACCAAAAAGATGCACCGACACAAAAAAAAAAGGTTGTATCCCAAGACTTTAAGAGATACTACCTTTTAAAATTTGTTTTTCAAAATTTTTTTGTTAGTAATACTGGAGCTAGATATATGTTACAGACATGACAGTGTTATTTGTAGCATATGCCATCTAGTAGTCAGGTTTTACTTACAAAAGTAATTTACAAACATCCATTCAAAATGTGTTAGGAAAATTACCTGTCCTGAACAATGGTATTCTCTTTTTACTCTTTAGCATCAATTCATGGTAGTTATGTCACGAATAAAGTTCAAGCTCTCCATAAGAGTAATTTGTGATGGGTCTTCCATAGGTTCAGGAGACAATCCTTCAGGTTTTGAAATTTGTTACACATTTTTTACTTCCCGTGTAATAAGCAAGCACTTCCCATATGAAACTTCTTATCTAGATAAGCACCTGAAGTAGTAGTAGTACTAGATAAAGATAGTACATCCCATAGACTGATCATAAAACCGTTATCTAACGAAATTGGGATCCTTGATTATGTTATACCATGACTTATGCATTGCACTTCAAACTTCGTAAAGATTTTGTAGTAGTTCCAGGGACGGGCCTAGCAAGGGGCTGTCCCTGTTTTTGGTCCAATTTTACTGTAAACCTTGAAAATTGTTCTTGTAATCATGTGAATATCCCACTGTATACAAATCTTAGAGAAGGATTTTTGTCTTTGTTGTGTCATTCAATACTGGCTAAATTGTTGTGTGCATCTATGAAGATAGGGTAGGATCCTCTACTTGTCTGATTACAGCATCATGCCATGCTCCATGGCTAATAGTTTGTTTGAAACACCTTACAAAGTTAATTTTCGAAAAGCTAGAAATTAGTTTACAGGGTTTTTGGATATCAGAAACAAAAGTGCTTCTGCTTCTCTAAAAGCAGAAGTCAATCCCAGATGTTAGAAGCAATAAAACATTGCTTCATAAAAAGTTACCTTTCTGTTTTGCGGAAGTTATTCTCAAAATTTTATTCCCAACTTAGCTTCTGACTTTTGTGCTTTTAAAAATCTAAAAGTTACTTCTTAAGGTGTATCCAAACATATTAACGTTTGGGGACAGAGCATCAGAATTAACGTTTGGATACCACTTAAGAAGTTGCTTTTCGATTTCTAAAAGCAAAAAAGTCAAATGTTAGTTTGGGGACAGAGCATCAGAATGACTTTTACAAGCGAATAAATTAATTTTATGAAGAAAAATGTTTTTGCTTTTGACTTCTGAGATTGACTTCTGCTTCTAGAGAAGCATAAGTGCTTCTGCTTTCGGTATCCAAAACTTTCGCATCTTTTATAATGACTTCTAGCAGTAAAGAAGTTACTTTTAGACTTCTTGATTTTATTTGTGAAAACATTTTCTTACTCAAGATAAAAATAAATTCTCAACATTCCCACTCTTAGTCTTAGTCTTAGTATAACCTTTAAGTAAGATGCAACATTTAATAAACGAAGCACAATCCACAACTACCTTTTTTCCTTTCACTAAAGGGAGTAAGATATTGCTTGTGCTAGACTTTATTAACTGATATTACCAAAGGCTTTAAGACAGATGCAAGGAAAGAGAGTACGTAGAAGACATGTTAAATTGGATCACTAAAGTTGTCTTTACTTAGATTATTATTGAGGGTGGACCAAAACACACCGAACTATTATTAATGCAAGATGATGGAGTTTGTTGAAAATGGGTGGTTCACTTTTATCCTGAAAAAGTTATGGGTGGTTTTCCTTTAGTTTGGTCTTGCTTGCTTATTCTCAAGAAAAGAAAATGTTTTTTTTCCTTGGAAACCCAATTTTGTTTATATATGTAATCAGGTTTGGCACTACTGAACCTGACTACAAGATAAGCATTGAGTTTTTTAGTTCCCTACTTCGCATTTGTTGCTTGCATCTAATCTATAGGACCTATTTAGCTAAAAGGAAACTGAAGCAACATTTTTTTTTTTCTTTCAGTTTCGTTAAGTTGAATTTGGTCAAACCACTATATCTGCAAAGATCAACATTTAAGCTTCTTTTCTGGTCCCTTGTTGTGTTTGGCATGTAGCTTGCTTGGGGATTCACATGCTCGATACTGTTGGTCCTGACTGTGATGGTTGGTCTCAAGCAGTAATGTCCATATAATCGCCCTAAAAAGATGCACCCACAGAAAATAATGATATTATCCCAAGACTCTAAGAGATACTGCCTTTTAAAATTTATTTTTCTACAGAATTTTGTTAGCAATACTGGAGCCTAGATATATGCTAAGAAAAATGACAATGTTATTTGTAGGGATTTCCTTACAAAGTAATTTTCAGACATTCATTCTGAAAGTTAGTACTATAATAACAGAATGTGTTAGGAAAATCTCCTGTCCTGAACTTTTCATTCTCTCTTTTGACTGTTTAGCATCAATTCGTGGTAATTATATCAGTAATAGAACTTAAGCACACACTTTACCCTTAGTGAATATTCCATAGTAGTTCATCCCTTAGTAAAAGTATTTCCTCAATGAGAATTAAGAATGCGATTCCGAGCACTATGGTAAAACATTTCATCCCTGGTGTGATATTATAGTGTGATTGAGGCTGCTGGATCATCAGGGGGTACAAGAGTCGCCATTTAACTAAAACAAGTACTAGAGAGTTAAATGAAATGAAACAACCTCTATATCCCAACTCTGAAGGAATTAAACCGCTATTGATTGCCATTTTAGGATTCTACTCTAATATATTGGTCCCAATTTAGAAACATTCAACGAGTAACATCCATTCAGTGTTCGAGCTGGTGGAAAAGCATGTCTGAAAGTTCTTTTTTTGAGCTTTCTTTTTGATATTGCAGTTCTCATCCACTGATTTTTTTTTTTGCACTTCCTAATAGTTGCTTTCTTAGCATAAATGATAACAAACAATCAAACAAGTTGTTAGAACTTCACAATATTCGAAAAGGTCAAACCTTATAGCTTAATTTGCTCAAAGAATAATGTTCTAGATATGAATGTAGTACAAATTGATGAAATTTCTCTTCCCTTTTGCAGGATTCCATCAATGCAGATGGGGATATAAGAACGTATCAGTGACTGAAGCAGTTGTTGAGAATTACAGAAAAGCCAAAATCCCTCTTGATGTCATCTGGAATGATGATGACCACATGGATGCAGCAAAGGACTTCACTCTTGATCCCATCAACTTCCCTCGTCCAAAGCTTTTGTCCTTCCTTGAAAAAGTTCATTCACGTGGCATGAAGTACATTGTTCTCACTGACCCTGGGATTGGTGTTAATGAATCATATGGTGTATTCAAACGTGCAATGGAAGATGATGTTTTCATCAAATATGAAGGTGAACCCTTCCTAGCTCAAGTCTGGCCTGGACCTGTATACTTCCCAGATTTCCTTAATCCTAAAACCGTTTCGTGGTGGACTGATGAGATCAGGCGTTTCCGTGAGCTTGTCCCCATTGATGGTCTTTGGATTGATATGAACGAGCCTTCAAATTTCTGCTCTGGTAAATGCAAAATAGTGAAGAATAGACCATGCCCAGGAGACCCAGGATGGGAATGTTGCTTGGACTGTACGAATATAACAACGACTAGATGGGATGATCCTCCTTACAAGATCAATGTTTCAGGTGTACACGCTGCTTTGGGGTTTAAAACTATAGCTACAAGTGCTACACACTACAATGGTGTCTTGGAATACGATGCTCACAGTCTCTATGGTTTCTCTCATACCATTGCAACTCACAAAGCCTTTATGGCACTAGAAGAAAAGAGGCCGTTTATATTAACGCGGTCAACTTTCGTTGGTTCAGGACACTATGCAGCACATTGGACAGGTGATAACAAAGGTACTTGGGAGAATCTGAAATATTCAATCTCTACAATGCTGAATTTTGGTATATTTGGAGTTCCTATGGTTGGTTCAGACATATGTGGATTTTATCCTGCCCCGACTGAAGAGCTTTGTAACCGTTGGATCGAGCTCGGTGCGTTCTACCCTTTCTCAAGAGATCACGCAAACTTCTATTCCCCCAGCCAAGAGCTCTATGTTTGGGATTCTGTTGCAAAGTCGGCACGAAATGCACTTGGTATGCGGTACAAGCTCCTTCCTTATCTCTACACATTGAACTACGAGGCTCACATCAGTGGTGCTCCTATCGCAAGGCCAGTTTTCTTCACATTCCCAAATTTTACTGAAAGTTACGGGCTCAGTACTCAATTCTTGCTAGGAAGTAGTGTGATGGTATCACCTGTACTTAGGAAAAAGGCTACAAAGGTGAAAGCTCTGTTTCCCCCAGGTACTTGGTACAATCTCTTCGATATGACACAAACAGTTATAGGTAGAGGACAGTATGCAACCTTGGATGCGCCTTTGCATGTAATCAACGTGCATGTTTATCAGAACACTATACTTCCAATGCAGCAGGGTGGGTTGACCTCAAAAGAGGCAAGAAGGACGCCCTTCAGCCTCGTAGTTACTTTCCCGTCAGGTGCTTCTAAGGGAGACGCTAAAGGAAAGCTTTATCTTGATGATGATGAACTTCCTGAAATGAAACTTGGAAATGGGTATTCTACGTATATTGATTTCTATGCCACAGTATATGAGAAAACCGTGAAGGTTTGGTCTGATGTTCAAGAGGGTAAGTATGCATTACAGAAAGGATGGACCATAGAGAAGGTAACTGTACTCGGATTAGATGGAATTGGAGAATCGCTTGCAGTTGACATTGATGGAATGCCTGTTTCGGATATGTCAAGCGCTGAATTCTCTGCTTCAGATCTGTATCACTTGGAGAAGTTAGAAGGAGATACCAAGAAGAAGGGTATGATGGTAGAAGTTAAGGGGTTGGAATTGCCTCTTGGGAAGAAATTTTCAATGTCTTGGAAAATGGGCATCTAAGGTTAAGAGATGGATTGCAGACGAAGAAGTAAGTAATGTTACTTCTACGCTGCATTTGATTTCGGCTTCTCTCAGTTTCCTTTGACTAGATTAGTTTCTACTTAAGAATTATTCATCCCATGCAATTCATAGGAGATGGATTATCTTTTCTGCATTCTCTTTTCCAAGTATTTTTGTGGTTGTAGTTTAAAAGATTGGGAAACTTTTTCAAATAGAAATCTTAAATAAACTCTTCGCAGAGCTGCTATTTGGAAAACATATTGAAAGTAGAAAATTTATAGCGTACAGGTTTCTTATGAAATTAGCTAGACAGGTCTTAGAAATTTGATTCTTGAAGAGGGAATATGGAATTGATTCATTTTGCATTTTTCATTCATAAAAAAGGGTTTACAAAGTAATCCACAAAAATCAACCCTTGTTGCATCATTAGACAACCAACTCCTTCAAATCCACAAACTAAGATAACTTAAAAAACTTAAGTAAACAACTAGACAATCTGACTTTCAAACTTCATAACAAGACTTACTCAGAACATACGTAAGCATTAGACTCAACAGCTTCAAATCAATGACCAAGATGAATATCAGGCTTCTTCCTGTCCCTTGCACTCCTGCGAAGTTCTTGAGTTTCAGAACGAGCCGTTCCGCCAGTTTTCTTCCTGGCTGGGGCCTTTTTCAAGGGCGCCATTGCACCAAGTTCATTCTCTTCATCTTCTTTTTTTTCCTGTTGTTTTTCACTTTCAGTACCATCGACACCCGATTCACCAACAATGAATTTTGCTTTAAGGAGTTTTATCTCGAGTTTCAAATTCTCCATTGCAAGTTGCAGTTGTTGAACTTTTTCATTCATGCGTTTCTCAACGTCAACAACTTTTTCTTGAAGTTGCAAGAACTCAAATTCTGATGGTGCTTGCATAAGACCCTCTATCTCTGAATCAAACATCAAATCCAAATTCACATTTGGAGAGTTTTCATTCAAATTCATTTTGCTAAAGTAGCAGCAAGAACTATGGAACTGAGAGGAATGAAGAAAATGAGTTGTTAACTACCCCTTTAAATAGATATCAGGGTTCAGAGAATTCAGCCTTAGAATTCAAAGTATTTTTGTTGCTTTTAATTCACTCATTAAGAATGAACAGTACCATTTATTAGTACTTTGGGTTCCCAAAGTTCAAAGAAGACCAAACACTGATTTCAAAACTTGGAATATGAATGGGTTATGTTAATGGAATTCAAAATTAACTATGAGTGAACATCACAAAATATTCTGAACCAATTAATCATCACACTCATATACAAAGAAAAGGGTGTCTAGAAACAAAGAAAAGAATATCTTGGCAGGCAAAAATGTTATGACTTCTAAAAATTTAGAGCCTGTTTGGTATAGTTCTCAAAAACAGTTTTCTGTTTTCAAAAACAGAGAAAACAGAAAACAGGAGAAAAAGCGTAATATAACTCCATATCCACCAACATCCTTTTTCTTCTTGTAGTAGCCATACACATCTAATGTCCAGGTACCTTCTTCAGATATGGTTCTCCTCCTCCTTGAATGACCTCCTTTATTGTTTTCCAGCCATGAAGCTATCCATTGTTGTTTGTCTGGTATTTGTATATTAAAGCTCTTGATTAAACTCTGGCGTAACTCTTCACGAATCTTTACACAACCTTCACATTCTCTTTAAATGTGAAGGTACTAGAAGTAAACTCTTTAAATGGGGTGTGATTCAAGATGATAGTTGTATTTTATGTAATGGTGGCCCTGAGACTGAAGATCATCTTTTTCATGATTGTCCTTTTGCCTCTATGATATGGAAGGGTTTTATTCTTAAAATGGACTATGTGAAAGAATTAGAAAATAGCTGGGATGAGGAGATTGCTTAGTGCATTAGTGTTTTCACAGGGAAAAACTGTAATTCTACTGTTAAAAAGCTGGTGCTTAATGGGTTTATGTACCATTTATGGAGGGAGAGAAATAACAGGTTTTTTCGAACTCAGTTTGCTTCAACTGATACTGTGAGTTTCCTTATTGTGCAAGATGTTATGTTTAAAATGTCAGCTTCTAGTCATCAGGAGGTGGATAGTAGTTTTGCAAGATGGCAAATAGATTGCTCGTTTATTCTTCCAAAATTTATCAAATGTGTTTGGCAGGGTCCTAGTGATCTGGATATTATGATTAATTCTGATGGTTCTCTAAAAGCTGAATCTGGAGGTTTTGGTGCTATTCTTAGAAAGTTGGGTAGTATTGTGATTGCTGCTGCTAGTGGTGGGGGTCCTCCTATTTCTGTCCTTGCTCATGAGATGCAGGGCTTGGAATTAGGTCTTAAAATGGCAAAGAAGGAAGGTGCAGTCAGAGTTCATATTTCTATTGATTTTATAGTTGTCTATAATATGCTTACCAATCCTGATCTTGTCCCCCCTTGGGGTGTGTTGCAAATCTGGAGAAGAATTATGTCTCTGAAGACATGTTTTCAAGGTTGGAAGGTTTCTCATTGTTATAAAGAAACAAATAGGGCTATAGATTACCTGGCTGGGTTACATTCTACTAGTCAGTGGAAAGAGCTGAAGGAAGAGGACTTTTCTCCAGAGTTTAAGGAGATTTTGGCTGATGATTCTTCTCAGAAAGAGGTTCTGAGGCTGAAAAAAGTCAGGCGTAGTTAGGTTTCTTTCTTGTTTTTTCTTTTCTTCTTTTTGTTCGTTTTTGTTTTGTTTTGTTGGTTTGGGTCTCCAAAAAAAACTTCACATTCTCCATTATTACAGCAGCCACCTTTTTTTATTAGGTCTGTAATACTCTTCGAATTGCTGCTCTACATACTCATCTTCAGAATGAACGTCACTAAGAGAAGACAACGAGACAGTATCTTCTTCTTCAAACTTCGACATCTCGCAATTTTTTTTTTTTGTTCTTTTTTCTCCACGCGATGCGTCTCTATATATAATATAGGGTGTTCCTTTATATACCCCTAAAAACACTAACGGTACCCGTACAGTTATTTATGGCAATTATAAGTTGGTTAACATAAAGATTTTCTAATTATTTCAAATTTTGTTTAACTATACCCCCTCTTTACATAACCATATATAGCAGAGTATATAGTATCGGCAAAAATAAATGAATCCCTGTATATGCGAACAAATAAAATCTTACAAATCTTTCTTCCAGAATAATTATAAAACTTAATTTTATTAGATTGTTAGATGATATATTCATGGAAGAACATAGAGAAACCCTACATAACTCAACTATGGAATCGTTAGAATCCCGTTTGGAATGTCTGGAGATCGAACCATATTGTGATGAGGTATGATTTGATTATTTTTTCTAAGATCATAGTGTTCTGAAATCATCTTTTAAGTTGTGCAACTGAAGTCATTTCTTCCCTTCAAAAATGATGTTCTAGACACAATGGAAACTAAGATCTTAGTTACTCTTTATACGCATTGTTCTATTTTAACATATATGTATGATTTTCTACAGGGATCATTGTCGTATATCGAAAACCATTCTGAATCTACTGGTCTAGTGGAGACCGATCTTGAAAAGCCTCAACCAACATCTCCTCTAGCACAAGAATCTTGTGAAAGGAAACATGCATATTACTATACAAAATTTGCTTCTTTATTAACAAAGTAACTTGATTTTAGTCTTGAAAACCCGTTACTGATTCAATTTAAACGCTAATTCGATTCTTAATCCCTCACCATTCGCAAAAAAAAAAAAAAACCCATCTTCTTTACTAAAACAGCAAGAATCAAACTTTCTCGGCATCAAGTCTCAGAGTTTCAACAGTAAGAATCAATTTCACATTGAGGAATCAAACTGCCAATGTCAACTTGAACACAGCAAGAACCCAACTGATGAGGTGATCATAAAAGAAATTTTGTTTCTAAGAGAGAATATATCGTTGATCGGTGAAAAGAAAGTTTAATGTATTTCCCAGAAAGAATATATCGGTGATATATATTCGGGGGTATACAAAAGCTAATGTTTTCGATGGGTAGGAAGATTGGCTTAGAGGGTATGCAGATAAAGGGGTATCGTTAGTATTTGTAGGGGTAAAGGAGCACCCTAATATAGATAGTTCGTAACGCCTACCATAATTAGCAATCTGGCAAATTCCCAAAAATATACTTAATCGTTCACAATTAGATTCCCAATCTATTCTCGAGTCTTAATCTTACTTCAGCCGTTGATATACCATAGGGAATTCCTTTTCTAATTGTTCGTCTCTGGCTCTCTCTCTATGGACATGAATAAGTAAGATGATAAAACCAAAGACAAAATTAGGGCAGCAAAGTAAGCGGTATGGTTTCTTCTTCCTGTGTTCGTCTTGCTGCAATCCATCCTTTTCATCAACAGAAAACTTTTATAAAACCAAGACAAGTTGTCATCACTGCCAAAAACGTACGTCCATGCTAATAATACATCATCTCTTACCAGGACTTCTTGCTCTTTCCATAATCTCCAGCTAATCACCGGCCAGAAACACAAACACCAATTTCTTTCAACTAAGCCCCTACACAACCCTTTCGCATCTTCTTCTACAACTACATCAAAGAGTACTGCAATCTGTATGGCGACAACATCATGTGAAAATACTCCAAAAATTCCAGTTGCAGAGATATGTATGCTAGTAATCGTATACATCATCCCATTCTTAAGCCGACTAAATGTACTCTCCAAATTCCCGGTTTTGAAGTCTGCGATGAGTCCTATCATGCAATTGCTAGGATTCTATCAATCAATACCCACTGTTGCTTTGATTTCCTTTCTTGGTTTATTTATTGGTATAGTAAGATGCAGGAATTCTACTAAGTTTAAGTATTGTTTAGTTATGGATTGCGTGGTTGTTATTGCATCTTTAGTTCGCCCGTTTTTAGTTAATCAGGGTCCTCTGGCTGGAGCATTGGAGTTCAAGCTTCAACTGTTGAATGTGAGTATTATAATGCTATGCGTGTTTATTGTCCTTGTATTTTGCTTTCTTAATGATTTTGGTGAATATGTTCGTGCATGCTATCGCAGTGTACTGAGATATCTGTAGGCTATATTTGGGGTTTAAACTGATCCCCCCTTTTCGGTCATCCGGTCATACATGCATGAGTCATATGAATTTTATTTTTTTTATCTCTAGGAGTACAAGTGTAGTTTCTTGAAATTTAGGCTTGCTACCATAACTGCGTGAATGCTGATCACGTAAGTGGTAAATCAGGATGACAACATCTGTAGTAGTGCAAGAATGACCATCTCATCCTTCTTTTAATTTATCAACTACCATCAAGTAAACTTTTTCGTCAATGGTTTTCTGCTCAACACCAAGTGAATGAAAATTCTTCCACTTCCTCTTACATTTTTATTTGCAGGTTCTTGAATTACTCGGTTTCCAGACATGCGTACATTCGTGTACAGAGTACTTGGGGTCTAATACTACTTATCACGAGATTGGGTCTAATATTACTAATCACGAGATGTCGACATTGCCGCCGTTAGCCTCGCTATCGGGGTCGGGGTGGATTTATGAGACTGTGAAAGGTTGTCATGAGTTTAAGATAAAATGGTATTCTCTTGCAAGAGGAATGGGAGTTGGTAAATCTATGATTAGTGGCAGATTCACAGTTGGTGGTTATGACTGGGTTCTACTTTTTGATCCAGATGGCAATTCTGAGTCTTACAAGGAGTATGTATCCTTGTTCCTTAAATTAGTAAGCCCTACAAAACAAGTTAGTGCATTGTATAAATTTTAATTACCGGACCAAACCGGAAAAGGGATTCATAGTCTTCCTAAAGGTCCTGAATCTCCAAGAACTTTTAACTCGGGAGACACATCCTCATGGTACGTACGTGTTTTCCAATTCCTATGGTTCTTGAATTATGTTGAATCCTGTTTTTCAATTCCTATGGTTCTTGAATTATGTTGAATCCTTTGCTGTTTAATTTATGGGTAATTTAAGTTGTTTAGAAACTAGAACAAAAGACTAGTGACTTCACGTTATTTAGGCATTTAAGTTGCATTATAAAGCAGCTCTTGTTTTTCTTTGTATTCATTGAAATGAAAATTAGTTATTTGTTCATTTAGGAAGCGATGATAGACAGTTAATGGCGTTAGATTTTAGTAGATTGCAGTGAAGCCTTTCTCTTTATCATGTACTCTCCCACTGTGTAACAACAACGCAGACACTTGTGTCGCTGTCATGTCCAGTACGGTACTTCGAAAAAACTAGAAAATATGGACACGCTACAGTCTATATGTTTGCATACTATATAATGGGTCTAACACCCACCTCAGTTAAACCCTAATATACACAAGTGCTAGGTCTTAAAATTTTCCAACTCCAACCATACAATTTTCTTTTAAGCATCCCCCCCACTGATATCACTGCAGCTGAAGAAAGAAAACAGCTTCAATGTGCTTCATCTCAATACATAACATGGCTCAAAAAACAAAAATCTCGTATGACTCAGTACTAGTAATGCATTTGGAACTAGACAATAAAGTTCACGCGCCTTGTCAAACTTTAGAACTAGATGCTAAAGTTAGTTGTTCTGCTTGGCACATATAACGGCTTATATTAAGCATTCACTGCTCACAGTTATTAGCATCCCAATACCCTGCCCACTATAGTTTCTTTCAAAGTTGGGGTGTTTTTTTTGATCGAGTTTCAAAGTTGTGTCTTATTGTAGTAACAATAATTTGAATCCTTCGGGATGAATTAGTGGAGATGGAGAATCAAACAGATATTCTGCACTCCCAACTTCTTTTTTAATTTATTTACTCCCCAATTTGTTGATACATATTCGTGAAAAACTCTTCTATGATGGACTGCCTAGTGCATAAATGACGTTTCTTTACGGATTATTTCAGGGGATATGATCAGTATATGAAGAGGTCGGAGTTGGAGAAGTCAAGTTATGTCAAGAATGATTGTCTTAGCATTCATTGTACAGTAGAAGTGGTGAAAGCTCGTGTTGAAGAAGTGCAAACCAATATTGAAGAGGGGAAACATTATGTTATTCCTGTACCTTCATGAATTCTTTTTTTCAAGAAAATCAGAACTGCTTTACTCAGACAGGGATAACTGTAAATTTCTTATTCTCATGTTTCACTTACCTCCATGAATTATGTAATGTCTTATGCAATATAGAGTAGAAGTAGTATCTGATTTTTTGTGTCTGTATTCGAGTTCATCCTTACTTTTTGTCGTGAATTTCTTCTCTACAATAGGCTTATCGGTTATCAATTAGCCAAGCAAAATGTTATGACTTGCTAAAAACTTGGTTTTTGTTAATAAAGAAAGGTTTAAAAAGTAGTCTACTGAATAATTAGCAGATGTCACTATGGTACAGCGGTAAAATTGTTGGGTGATGATATCAGCGACATAAACTTGTCAATAATTGGATTTAAAAAAAAAAATCCACACAATTAGGCCTTCTAACTTCTAAGAACATAATTGGATTCTCTAATACTAGATTAGTTTCTACTTAAGCATTACTCATCCCATGCAATTCAGATGGATGATCTTTTCTGCATTCTCTTTTCCAAGTATTTTTCTGGTTGTAGTTTAAAAGACTGGGGAAACTTTTCCAAATAGAAATCTTAAATAAACTCTTTGCAGAGCTGCTATTTGGAAAACATATTGAAAGATTTTTTTCTTCTAGCGTACAGGTTTCTTATGAAATTAAGCTTAGACAGGTCTTAGAAATTTGATTCATTTTGCATTTCGATTGTTGCACCAAGACTGTTATGACTTGGTAAGTACTTCATTTTTCATTCATAGAGAAAGGTTTACAAAGTAATTCACAAAAACTAGCCCTTGTTGCATCATTAGACAGCCAACCCAAATCCACCAAGTAAGATAACTGAAATTTTTTAGAGCAGAAATATAACTAAGTAGAGACTTACTAACAACTAGATAAACTGACTATCACCAAGTAAGGTTTACACAGTAGTCCACAGAATTAGGCCTTCTGTTTCCTGATCTGTTCTGCTTTATATGCCTGAAGCCAGTCAGACTCGGAGTACCTCATTCCACCACCATATGCATCTTCCCAAATAAAATCTTTAAGTGCAGGAGGAAACTCGCTAGGTTTCACCTCCCGTTTGTTCTTGAAATGCTTTGCCAGATAAAAACGTTGCTTTTAAAACAATAATTTCAAATTTCATGCGGCCCATCCTCCTAATCCAAATCCAAATCCAAAGTCTTTTCCAGTAGCAAGTACCGGGTCGACTAGAGAATATCTCCTAAAAATATAACATAGTTTTTACGCGGCCCATCCTCCTAATATCCTTCACATATCAATCAACAGTTTGGATTGGCTTCTTTTGACATCAGGGAATATCCCCTCCGCACATTTTTCGCAAAATTCATAACGACGTTTGTAACGATGGAGACAATACCTTCGACTTTGAATCATGGCATCAACAACTGCAGCAAGTCTTGTTGAATTGCAATGAACTGTTAGTCCATAATGAACTCCAAACATGAGCTAAAGCAAGTTTGAAGGCCCTTCTTAGTCCCTTTAAAAGGTTGTAGAGGTATGAACCCCTTCCTTTAGAGGACCAAGCATAAGCACTTACTGGCCTTCCTCCTAGATCACGTAATATAACTCCATACCCGCCAACATCCATTTTCTTCTTGTAGTGGCCATACACATTTAATACCCAGTCGGTTCTCCCCCTCCTTGCATGACCTCCTTTATTGTTTTCCAGCCATGAAGCTATCCATTGTTGTTTGTCTGGAACTTGTATATTAAAGCTCTTGATTTTACGCTGGCGTGACTCTTCACGAATCTTCACACAACCTTCAAATTCTCTTTTGTAACACTCTTCACGAATCTTCACACAACCTTCAAATTCTCTTTTGTAACAGAAGCCACGGCCACCATTATTAGGTTTGTAATACTCTTTGAGATGTTCCAAATACTCATCTTCAGAATGAACGTCACTAAGAGAGGACAACGAGAAAGTATCTTCTTCTTCTTCTCCCAATTTCGACATCTCGCAACTTTTTTTTCTTTATTTTTTTGTTCTTTTTCCTCCACGCGATGATGGCTCTCTATTTATAATATGGGTTTTGTTCACACCGCCTACGATAATTAGCAATCCGGCAAATTCCAAAAATATACTTATCTTTCCATTCTAAGGGTACATAATCCACCGTTAGATTCCGAATCTGAACCATATATTGGTGACACATGTCCTACGGATATACATTGCATTGTTATTCTGTTTGTTGGTGGAAAGTCGGGAACATCAATGTGCTATGCAAGGACAGTTCTTCGGATGTTTGGCAGAATCACAATTACTTTTGGACGGAGAAGCAGAAGGCAAAAATAATTTGCTTCACAGGAAGTAGAGTTTTTTTATTTCCAAAGGTCATAAAAAATCCTTTCTAAAGCTGCTATTTGGATAACATATTGAAAGAAATATTTTTCTAGCGTACAGGTTTCTTAAGAAATTAGCTCGACAGGTCGTAGAAATTTGATTCATTTTGCATTTTGGTTGTTGCATAAAGAATGTTATGACTTAGTAAGTACCTCGTTTTTCATTCATAGGGAAAGGTTTACAAAGTAATCCACAAAAATTAGCCCTTGTTGCATCAATTGATAACCAACCCCTTAAAATCAACCAACTAAGCTAACTTGAAAGATTTAGAGTTGAAATATAACCAAGTAGAGACTTACTAACAGTAACAACTACACAAACTGACATTCAAAATTCTAAATAAGCATTAGACTTTAGTCTCGACAGCTTCAAATCAATGACCGAGATAAATATCAGGCTTCCTCCTGTCCCTTACACTACTGCTAAGCTCTTAAGGTTCAGAATGAGCAGTTCCGCCAATTTTCTTTGTGGCTGGGGCCTTTTTCAATGGCGCCATTGCACCAAATTCACTTTCTGCGTCATCCTTTTTTTCCTGTTTTTTTTTCACTGTCTGCAGTCTGTACCACCGTCACCACGACTACCATCACCCGATTCGCCAACAATGAATTTTGCTTTCAGGGATTCTATCTCGAGTTTCAAATTCTCCATTGCAAGTTGCAATTGATGAACTTTTTCATTCATGCATTTCTCAACGTCAACAACTTTTTCTTGAAGTTGCAAGAACTCAAATTCTGATGGTGCTTAATGCAAAAACTTTTTCTCCCTCCGTCAACAAAAGTTAGTTTATATAGTCAGTAGTAATGCAAGTGGGTTAAAAACTAAACCAAGAAAAGAAATGGTACGAAGTAATACAGTACTAGCAGTTTAGTATTTGAAGATGGAAATTAATTCTTCGTACAAGTCAAAATATTTGCCCCTTAACTATGACTGAACATCACAAATTACTTGAACCAATTAATCATCAAACTCTAATACCTCGTTCGGTTGGGAGAATTGGAAAGCTAGGATCCAATTATGGGGTAATCCAATTCTTGGAATTGGATTCCAAGGAATTCGATTCAAATTCTTAAAATTCATGTTCGGTTGAGGTAATTCAATTACCTTTGTTTTTACCCCAGAATCCAATTCCATTGCACCATTGGACCAATGCAATGGAAATCTATTATTTTTGAGGGAATTGGATTCCTAAGAATTAAAATTCTTAATTCCATAGAGTTCATTTGCCCCGTTCGGTTCAAGGAATTGGACGCATTCCCTAGGAATTGGATTCAAAGGAATTCAATTCCTTGAAACGAACACGCTGTAAAGGTGTTTTTACATTGATATGAGAAAGAAAAGGTTGTCTGAAAACAAAGAAAAGGAAGAATTTAGTTTTTCATTAATAAAGAAAGGTTTACAAAGTACTCCAAATAATTAGACATTCTCTTTCCTGATCTGTTCTTTATATGCCTGAAGCCATTCAGACTCAGTGTACTGCATTCTACCACCATATGCATCTTCCCAAATAAATTCTCTAAGTGCAGGAGGAAACTCGCTAGGTTTCACCTCACGTTTGTTTTTGAAATGATTTGCCAGATAATATTCAGCTTCATTTAGAAACCTCGCCAAGACTTCAATCTCAAATTTCATGCCCATCTTCTTAATACCCTTCACAATATCAACTAACAGTTTGGATTGGCTTCTTTTGACATCAGGGAATACCTCCTCCGCACATTCTTCGCAAAATTTCATTCTCTTGTAAACACGACGTTGTTTGTAACGATGGAGACAATACCTTCGACTTTGAATCATGGCATCAACAACTTCAGCAAGTCTTGTTGAATTGCAATGAACTGTTAGTCCATAATGAACTCCATGAGCTAAAGCAGGTTTGAGTCCCCTTCTTAGTCCCTTTAAAAGGTAGTAAAGGTATGAAAAGGAAGGACCAAACAAAAGCACTTACTGGCCTTCCTCCTGGATCACGTAATATAACTCCATATCCGCCAACATCTTTTCTTCTTCTTGTAGTAGCCATACAAAATTAATGCCCATTCATCTTTTTTAGATATGCTGCTCCTTGTTGAGAGTTAATGCAATGTTCCTGTAATGTCATGACAATGTATCTGTTTTAGTCATGACACAATGCATCTGTTTGTAATAGAAGTTGTATGGACAAGAGATGTCCACATGTAACTCTTTGCTTGGGTCTTATATTTGACCAAGTAAAGAAAGAGAAAAAAATTATCATCTTCTAAGTTAATGAAAAATCAGAGAGTGAGAAGAACTAAAATAGTTCCCACTTCTCCATTAACAAAATCATCTTAAACATCTATGTTAATCACCCAAAACAAACAACAGTTGGTATCAGAGCCAAGATCAATTGAATCTAATCTTGGTAGTAGGAATAAATCAATCAACACCCAATCAATCAAAAAATCAGCAACCAAAGAATTTTTTTAAATCTAGATCTAAAAAAGAAAAAACCCAATTTCTTCATCAATCTTCGTTCAAGTCAATGGCAAGTTCTAGCAACTCAAATCTTTATATTCAACAACCATCAATACCACTTTTTCATGGTGAAAACTGTGATTTTTGGTCTATCAAAATGAAGACCTTGTTCATGTCACAAGATGTGTGGGAGATTGTAAAAAATGGGCATGATGAAATTTAAGATACATCAACTCTAGATCAAACCCAAAAGATTAACTTAAGGAGAGTAGGAAGAAGAATGCTAAAGCATCCATGTACATTCAACAAGGAGTTGGAGACACTATTCTACCAAGAGTAATTAATTTTCCTAAAGGTAAAGAAGCTTGGGATATTCTTCAAAAGGAGTATGGAGGAAACAAGAAGGTAAGAGAGTTGAAACTTCAATCATATAGAAGAGATTTTGAAAATCTACATATGAAAGATAATGAAACATTGAATGAGTTTTCTTCTAGAGTTATTAAAATTGTTAATCAAATATTGATGTGTGGTGAAATGCTAGAAGAAAAAAGAATTTGTGAGAAGATTTTAAATTGCTTACCGGAAAAATTTGAACCCATTGTGGCCGTTTTGGAAGCAATAAAAGATCTTTCTACATTGGAGTCGCAAGAGTTATGGGCTCAATTGAAATTCTATGAAAAAAGGGTGTCTCGACACGCCGAGAAGTCGATTGAAAGTGCATTTCAATCAAAGATGAACTTGAACTCAAAAAATTCAACAATGAAGAAAAATGAGTACAAGGGTGATGCTTCATCTAACTTCAAAGGAAAGGGGAAATGGAAGAAAGGAGGAGCAAGCTCCAACAACTACCAAAAGGGTGATTCTCAACAAGTACCAAAAGGGTGAACTCAAAGAAGAATGGTCATTTGGAGAAGAATTGTTGGAACAAAGGAAAACCTCAATGTCATCATTGCAAGAAGTATGGACATTTGGAGGAGGATTGTAGATACAAAGGAGATGAACATGCCAGTAGAGCGGAAGAGAAAGAAGTAAAAGGAAGAAAAACTTGTTTTATGCTTGTCAAAGTGCTGTAGAAACTTCCAAGAGTGAAGTGTGGTTTGTGGATAGTGGTTGTACTACTCATATGTCCGGTGTGAAGAGCTTGTTTGTTGATATGGATACATCCATAAATTCTCTAGTGAAGATGGGTGATAGAAACATGGTTCAATCTAACGGAAGAGGTACAATTTGCGTGCAAACTATCAATGGAGCAAAATACATTAGAGATGTGTTATATGTTCCGGACTTAGAACAAAATTTGCTTAGTGTTGGGCAACTTGTGGAGCTTGGGTACCCGGTCCATTTTGAAGATGGATATTGCACCATTTATGACAAAAAGCACAAGAAAAAGAGACAAGTCATGAAGAGTATCAAGATGGAGAAAAATAGAAGCTTTCCAATTGTGTTTGAAAAACAAAAAAATGTTGCATTGAGGATGGAAACCATTGATGAAACATGGTTATGGCATAAAAGACTTGGGCATTTGAATTTCAATAGTCTCAAGGTGCTTTCCAACAAGAACATGGTGCAAGGACTTCCACAACATATCAACCACAAGGATAGAGTATGTGAAGGTTGTGCACTTGGGAAACAACATCGCCAACCATTCCCAAAAGGTGTAGCATGGAGAGCAAAAGAACTTCTTGGTTTGGTACATACCGATGTGTGTGGACCAATGAAGACTCCAACTCATGGAGGTAATAGATACTTTATCTTATTCATTGATGATTTTAGTCGTATGACTTGGGTGTACTTCATGAGGCATTAATCCGAAGTTTTTAGCATCTTCAAGAAGTTCAAGAGCCTTGTTGAAAAGCAAAGTGTTCACTACATCAAAGTTTTGAGAAGTGATAGAGGCAAAGAGTACAACAACAAAGAGTTTGATAAATTTTGTGAAGATGAAGGCTTGGAAAGGCAACTAACCGTGGGTTATACTCCTCAACAAAATGGTGTTTCCGAGAGAAAGAACCAAACCGTGATGGAGATGGCGAAGTACATGCTTCATGAGAAGGGTATGCCTAAAGTGTTTTGGGACGAAGCCGTTAACACCGCCGTCTACTTGATGAATAGGTGTCCAACGAAAGCCGTATGGGATAAAACTCCAATTGAAGCATGGGATGGAAGAAAACCATCGGTAAGGCATCTTAAAGTTTTTGGTAGTGTGTGTTATTCTCAAATTCCAAAGGTGAAGAGAACAAAGCTTGATGAATCAAGTGAGAAGTGTATATTCATTGGCTATAGCCTCCAATCAAAAGTTTATAGGTTGTTTAGCTTAAAGAACAACACAATGATCACAAGCCATGATGTCTTGTTTGATGAAGGAGCTTCATGGAATTGGGAAGAAGGTAAAATTGAGAAGAGAACCATTATTGTTGATGAATAACAAGAAAATTCAGCAACAAATGAAGTTGAAGAAGGTGAAGAAAATGAGATAGAACTACCTCAAACACCACCAAATAAAAGACAAGGAACATCTCCAAGTATGTCTTCAAGTGCTAGTGCATCAACATCATCACCGTCGGCACCAAAGAAGATGCGAAGGTTGAGTGAAGTGTATGAAAGATGTAACTTTTGTACGTTCAAACCGGAAGATTTTGAAGAAGCATCAAAAGAACCGGTTTGGATAAAAGCTACGGAAGAAGAAGTTTTTGTCATTGACGAGAACGATACATGAGAGAAGGTAGCAAGGCCAAGTGACAAAGAAGTTATTGGTGCGAAGTGGATCTACAAGGTGAAGTACAATGCGGATGGATCGTTTCAAAGGAACAAAGCAAGGTTGGTGGCAAAGGGATACTCACAACAACCCGGCATCGACAACAATGAGACTTTTGCACCGGTTGCTCGTCTTGACACCATTAGAGCTGTGATTGCTATGGCTTCCCAAAAAGGTTGGTTACTTTATCAACTTGATGTCAAATCGGCATTTTTGAATGGAGAACTCCATGAAGAAGTCTGTGTAGAACAACCACAAGGTTTTGTGGTGGAAGAAGAAGAAGATAAGGTGTACAAGTTGAAGAAAGCTTTGTATGGCCTAAAGCAAGCACCAAGAGCTTGGTATAGTGAGATAGATGGATACTTCAAAAGGAAAAACTTCAACAAAAGCAAGAGTGAGCCTACACTATATGTGAAGACAAAAGGTACGTCTATTCTCATCGTTTCCTTGTATGTTGATGATCTTATCTTTACGGGTAATGATGCTCATATGATTGAGCAATTCAAGAGACAAATGATGATGAAATATGAGATGAGTGACATGGGTTTTCTCAAGTACTTCCTTGGTATAGAAGTTCATCAAAGTGAAGATGGAGTGTTCATTTGTCAAAGTAATATGCCGAAAAGGTGTTGAAGAAATTTGGTATGCTTGGTTGTAATCCCACATCTACACCACTTGTAGTGAATGAGAAACTCAAGAAAGATGATGGAGGAAGAAAGGTTGATGAGACTTACTATAGAGGTCTTATTGGAAACTTGTTATACATTACACACACAAGACCCGATATTATGTTTGCTTCAAGTATACTTTCTAGGTTCATGAGTTCACCTAGTCATTTATATCTTGGCGCGGCAAAGAGGTTGTTAAGGTATATTCAAGGAACAATGAATTTTGGAATCATGTATTCAAGAAAGTTGGATGTCAAATTAGTTGGCTATTGTGATAACGACTTGGGAGGATGTATTGATGACATGAAGAGTACATCGGAGTATGCTGTTTCTCTTGGTTCGGGTATATTCACATGGGCATCGAAGAAGCAAGAAACCATAGCTCAATCCACGGCGAAAGCGGAGTACATTTCGGCATCAATAGCTACATCTCATGTTGTATGGCTAAGAAGAATCATGGAAGACATTCAAGAGAAGCAAGAAGAAAGCACCGTAATTTTTTGTGACAACAAATCAGCAATTGCTATGTCCAAAAATTCGGTTGAGCATTGTAGAGCAAGGCACATCAAACTCAAGTACCATTTCATTCGAGAAGCGGTTGAAGATGGTGAGATAGAACTCAAGTATTGCAAGACGGAAGACCAATTGGCGGACATATTCACCAAGGCACTTCCCAAAGGTAAATTTCAACATTTTCGTGAACTACTAGAAGTAGAAGAACATCATATTAAGGAGGAGATTATTGAGAGTTAATGCAATGTTCCTGTAATGTCATGACACAATGCATCTGTTTGTAATAGAAGTTGTATGGACAAGAGATGTCCACATGTAACTCTTTGCTTGGGTTTTATATTTGACCAAGTAAAGAAAGAGATTTTTTTTTATCATCTTCTAAGTTAATGAAAAATCAGAGAGTGAGAAGAACTAAAATAGTTCCCACTTCTCCATTAACAAAATCATCATAAACATCTTTTTTAATCACCAAAAACAAACAACACTCCTCCTTACATAACCTCCTTTAGTTTCCAGCCATGAAGCTATCCATTGTTGTTTGTCTGGAATTTGTATATCCATTGAGAGGACAACGAGACACTATTTTCTTCTCCAAACTGCGACATCTCAACTTTTTTTCTTTATTTTTTTCTTCTTCTTTCTCTACGCGATGGGTCTCTATATATAATATAGATAGTTCGTAGCCTACCATAATTAGCAATCCGGCAAATTCCCAAAAATATACCTTTCCACCATTAGTTTCTTAATCTGTAACGGGTGTGAATTAGCAAAATCGCAGGTGGTAAGTAGTGGAAAACCTAGATGAACGGTCCGAGTGTTTTCTAGGAAAAGAATATAAAAAGATCTCTTCTTCTCTTACTTTTCTTTTTTATGAGAAATTGTTTGAGAATAAACCAGACTAGAGTGTGTTGGAGCCATCATCATCATCATCTTCTCCTTCTCTCCTTGGAGATTTAGTAGAAATGAAACCAGTTTAGAAAAAAGAAGAAGACGAAGAAGGAAAAGAAGTTATTATTGGAAAGATTAAGATGCCTGCTGCTGCTACTCCTCAAGGTATGCGTTTCTTTCTTTCTTTTTGATTCTTGATAATTTTTTGTATACATAGATGTTGTTATGATGGTAATACTGTAGATCTTATTGGCCTTCAACATGTTGGCACCAAGCAGAGACCAAGTATTGCAAATGATTTTATTGGCCTTATAGAATGAGGATGAAATGGACCCTCCCTGACTTTATTAAATTTTAACGATTTACTACTTGTGTCAATTTGCTCATAACTTTCTTATAGTTTCCCTGACTTAATTTAAATTCTGGTTACTTACAAATCAGACTGGACAGGTATGTCGTTCACTAAAAGTGAGCGTGGTGACGTATCAACTGTGCATCCTGGTGATTCTGTGGATGTGGCCAACAAAGAGAAAAGCATGACACCTCCGATTATAGATTATGCCGCTGCGTTGCATGAGCAAATATGCGCTGATGTAAATTTGTTTGAAGCAGCGGATTTGTTGAAATGTATCACCAACGTTCATCCAGTAGATCAGAGGTCTGAACTAGAAAGGGAAATAGTCATGTTTCCTAGGGACTGGCTCACTCACCACCAAGATCCATCTATTCAGTATTTTGATATTTATTTGAGTACTAGTTGTGACAGAGATATGGAGAAGATCTTCGAATCGGCAGTTTACATAGAAGTTCAGAATCTTGTCAAGACATTTGATGAGAAGACGGTTCAAGAACTCAAAAACTCCATTGACATGTTGCCAATGACAGAGGAGATGTTCAACTATGAGATGAATTGGGCAGTGGTTGACAAGGTAAGGCTTCTGTTCTTTATGTCGTAGTCTTTCTTTTCGTATTCGATTCATGCATGCATCATTTACTCAATAAGTTTGTCTCTCTTCTTTTTCTCCCATTCTGCTGAATATGTTTTGGTTTACCTTGTACTTCACCTGCAGTATAAGCTGCATGAGAAAATGAGGCCATGGATTTCAAATATTGCAAGAAACTCATTAGATGAGGAGGCAGATCATCTTGTTTCTCAAATTCTGGAATATATGACAAATCATGGTTCTGCACTATCAACCCATGAAAAGATTATGTCCTTCCGTTTGGTCAATGAAGCTGAATGCGAAACATTATTCTTGAACATGTGGGCAGTGCTTTTCTCTGAAATCAAGAATCTCGAGAAAGGTACGTCCTTGGATCCAATACCCGCCCATAAATGTATCTTTTCAATTATTTTATCTCTTTATCTAATAATATTCCTTTATATTCCCATCCTTTGGTTTATTATAGTCGACGGAAAGAAGCCTTCAGGGGTCGAGATTTTCAGTGACACACCTAAAACGAAAGAGGAGGTGCTCTCTCTTGAGATAGACTGGGCTATTTTTGACCATGTGAGACGTCATTCATTCTTTTGCTTATTTTCAGCATTTTCTGTTTCACTGGCTAGCTCGTTGCATGCATCTTGTTAGTCTTTATTAGTCGTGGATGTTTTTCTTGCATCCAATCGTCCCGATTCAAAACAGAAAGAATCGTTGTTTCTTCTTCCTCTTCTATTATTTTCAAGGTATTGCATGAAAGACTTGCATTAAGTTGTCCAGGAATGATTCTTCAGTACGTTCAGGGTCACTGGGCTTGATCCTCACTCCTCAGCTTTGTTTGACCCAGTTTTATTTTTTTATCTGAATTTGCATATAACAATTGTGTTTTGCTTTTTGTTGGTCCTCTTCCCCGACCACATTTAAGTATTCGCATTTTCGTCTCTTACGTCTTCATATTTCTCCGTTTATGGACATGATAATTACAGCATGAGTTGCACGAGATGATGAGACCGTGGATAAGAGATGAAGTTATGAAGCTTCTTAAAAAGTAAAAGGCCAGTGTGGTTGATCAGGTCGTTGACTGCATTAAAAAGCCAAACCATCCCTCCCAGATGGTGGAGCTGCTTCAACTCTCAATGGATTCTGCTGAAATTATTGTCCGAATTCTATGGAGGACGCTTCTCATACAAGTAAAAATATTTGAGACAGGTAAGAATGATATTTCCCTGATCATTGTGTCCTTCTTATCCTTTCTCAATCGCTGATGGTTTCATTCACGTCAATGTCGTTTGTATATTTGGAGAGAAGTGTGGTCTAAAAGGGGTTTAAATTCTCTATTTCTATTTACATCTTACTTGAACATGTTATCCATCTCTATAGCAGTCATTTTCTCCGTTCTCCAAAACTGGATTTGCCAAAATCCATATCCAGTGCTAATCCAAACACTGACTTGAATGTGGAAGGAATGCCTGAAGACAACTTGCGTCAGAAAGGTCCAGTATGGAACAGTGAGGAGAGCAGTGATCGTGTTGGAGGTGTGATTAAAAGGAACAGATGCTGTAGTTGCAGGAAATCCTACAACCACACCCTAATGATAATCTATGAAGTAATCTAAGAAACCAGGATGAAATACTCAAAATCTTTTATTAAATCTTAGAATAAGTACAAAGATGATGAAGGAAAACCCCAACTTGGAAAATAAATAACTCTATCTCTCCAAAATATTTTATTTCAGCTCACCAAAAAGATCTCCCTCTCTACGAAGGCATTAAGCTCCTTTTATAGGAGTTTTCATAGTGGAGGACAGCTAATAAAGCCCCTAATTTCGGATCTGGCGCGCGTCAACGTCGCGTAGACTTTATCATTGCCGCGCGGTTTCTTCACTGCCGCACGATTCTTCACACTTCTGTCATGACTAGGTGACATCATCTGGTTCGTCATCTTGGACATATTATATATGCGTTCAGGTTCGCTTGCTACTAATAAAGGATTTATTTCGCGTACCAAATGAGTGTGCGGTATTTTGCACCCACATTTTGCCTCTTCTCGTATCGTTCTTTCAAAAGGGAAAGAGCGGTACGAGAAGCCCTAGTTTGTTATTTTGCCGAACCAGTTCATCTCTTCATATTCTTTTCAATTTGATAATTATTCCGGAATTTCGGCATGACAGCTTACACATGTTTACTCTGCCTCTTGCCATCTGACACGTCCCTGATAACCGCCTCTTCTTATCCGTACGTCCCTAATTAATGCACTGATGGGAAGAAATATCTTGGGAGTTGGGATGAAATCCTTTATTTACTGTGACACGTTTTCTCTTCTTTCTTTTTACCTTCTCTCTTCATATTTTCTCTTTCTCTGCAACTTTCATCTACTGCTGTTGTTCATCTTCTTCCGCCTAATCTTTGATCGTTCCTTACCACTTTCTTCACATTCTCTTCCAATCGTTCTTCCTTTCTTACTTTTCTCGTTTTCAAACTCTATTCTTCATCATCATCTCGATCATCTTGATCATCCTGATCTTGATTGATTTGATCTTCTTGATTAAATTCCCATTTTCCATTCCTATTCTAATAATGGGTCTTAAACCCAGCTGGAAGAATGCTAAAGAATTTGCTAAATTGAAAGATGAATTCGGGCGTAAGGGCTTCGTACTATCAGCCCCTCCTGGATCAGAACCCACCTCTGTGCTCGGACTTGAATGGTTTTCGCTTGACCAATATGGTGATCAGAAAATTTTCATTTCGCTCGGCCAACTTTCTGCGGGTCTTCCCATTCCCCTTTATGACCCTCAAATTCCTCTTTTTTACGAGCTTCTATCTGATGCGAGATTTTCGCGTGGTGTATTCCAATTGAGCGGCGATTGTATTAGAATTATGGTTGAATACTCTTGTCGCACGGCTGGATTGGAATCTTCCTATCCCAAGTGGAAGAAGCCTTTCAATAAGGAAGAATACACAGTGGAGAACTTCTTTGCCAACTACAATGTCGTTATCGTGAAAAACCGCTGGGGAATCCGTTTGGTGAGAGCAGATGGTATCGCAGAGAACAAGAAAATCATGCGGGATGTTGATTTTCACAATCCAGCTAATGGCTCTGCGCGTCGTTCAAAGGATACTCACTGGGTAGAATTAATATTTTTGTTGAAGGTCCTTACATTACTGGTAAGGGTGCTGATGATTCACCTCTCCCCCTTCCTAGGGAGTTTTCCGCTTATAAACCCTAGGAATTTGTATGGCCTGAGGAAAAGGATGTGGTACGCTACTTTTAACTTTATTTTTCTGTTCATTTCTCTTTTTTTGCCCTTCATTTCCCTAACTATTTCCTTTGGTTTCAGACTGTGAAGCAGAAAAAGAAGGCTAATAGAAATGTGTCCCAGGCGTCAAATTCGTATAATAATAAAGTAAAAAATACTCTTTGTTTACTTTTAATAATATTTTTGCCTCTATTTCTTATCTCTCATTATCTGTGTATGTGAAGGCTGTAGACGCTGAAGGTTCTAATGATGATGCGCTCCCATCTAAGGGTAAGGGTAAGAAGGCTGTCTCTAAGCCCCCTTCTCAGAATCCTCTTAAGAAGCGGAAGGCATCTTCTCCAACTCATTTAGATTCCCACTCTGAGGATGACGCTCTGCTTCTTCCTGACAACTCCGCGTCCACATCTTCTATGGGGCAGTTGTCAAGTATATTCTCGGACTCTTTCTATGCTATCAATAATGAGGAATTGACTCGTACATGTGAAGCAGTTGCTAAAATTTGTGACGCTCCTTCTCTGAGTCACGAGTCCTTAAAAGGAGTTGCCTCTGCGTTAATCCTAAATTTTCAGTTCGCACTTGGATCTTTGGTAAGTTTCCTTTTAGTGTGTTTAACCTTCATTATAGTTTTATTCCTTATATCCACTTTGTTGTTTGCTCCTTGTTGATGCAGAGCGCTCGTATGTCCTATGCGGTAACTTACGATCTTAAAAGAAAGATTTGTGCTCTGGAAGCGGAAAATTTCAAGCTCAAAGATGATTATTCTTCGAGCTCTAAACGCATGATAGATCTCCGCAACAGGAATGAGCATCTTTTTGGTACGTATTCCATTCCCCTCTTTACCCTGACATCTTCGCGTCATTTTCGTTCTCCTTTAATCGCTTGCCTCTGCAGAGATCCACAACTTAACTGACGATGCAATTAACTATCCCGTTGAGGATAAAATTCTTCTAGAGCATCTTAATGCCTCCTTGAATAACTCCTCAAATGACAGATTAAGGAATTTTACTATGGAGGAACTCAAGTCGAAATATGAGATTCTTAAGCGTGAGCATATGAATATGTTATCCGTAAATCATAGTTTTAAACGCCGCATACACAATTATAAGGAAGAAATTAAGAATCTTGAGGCGAAAAAGAACGCTCTCATTACTGAAAAGGACAAGGAAGTTCTTAAGGGTGCTCAGGCTTTGAAGGAGTTTCATGATATTAAAATCCAAATTCAAATAGAGAGGGATCAAGCTATAAGCGAAAAGAACGCCCTGATTGCTCGTGAGAATACGATTCGCTCTCGTCTGCTTATTCAGAATGATGATGAGTTTGAATGGGCTGCTAGAGTTATTGATAATGCTAGGATGGGCTTAGCTACCAATGTTAGTTTAAAATCTGTCCAGGTGGAAGTGGTTAAAGCCATTATTTCTGGAAAAGAAGATTGCTCATGATTCTTATTTAATGATTTCTCCTTTATATTATGCTTTGATTTTCTTCTTGCGCGTCCTCACTACTCATGTCCTTCTTTATAGAATCCGAGAAGAATCAACTCAAGGAGATTGAGGAGTTGAGATCTAAGCTTTCTGCCAGGGATTCTAAGTACCGCAGACTCAAGAAGAAATTGATTGTCACCGTCTCTAACTTGACTAAAGATGTGGTTCGCCTGCCTGATTCAGAAGTCCAAAAGTACGCAGGGAAGATCTGTGTTGAGTATAACATTCCTCTTCCGGATTTTGATTTCCCTGAAGTTCCTGCTAATGATTCTGAAATTTATGATAGTGAAGAAGAATGTGATGAATATGAAGTCACCGATGAAGAGGACAATGACTTGAAGTCTGGGGAAGAATCAGGAGAGCATTCTTCGGAAGATACTGAAAGTGATCTGGGTGGGAGGAAATAACCGCATTTTATGAAGATTCTTTTCGCTTTTCTTTCTTTTCCCTGCTTGTGAAGTCTTCTTCTGCTTTTTGTATTACATTATCCTCCTTTTGTACACTGGTTGTTCCCAAATTTTTGAGACTTGAATGTATATTCTTTCTCTTCAATGTATATTCTCTTTCTTCCTTTACTCTTGCATAACTTAATCCTGCAGTTTATCATTAGTCGAAAGCAAAATATTTTTCCAAGGGTAATATTGTATAATATGTGCGTTGATAATAATTTATAATATACGCGTTGGTGATAATGTATAACTTATGCGTGAATCTATCATATTGTGACGAGTAACATTCCTTTATATGTTTGCATTCCCATTCTTACCTCTGTTAATCGTCACAAGATGAGCAGGTGTTGCATTTATGCGTTAACGTTCACAGGAATGTTTATATTAATGATGTTGTTGGTTTAATGTCTCACCTGGATATCTTCTCATCTACTTTACCTCTTGATGTGTCATATGTGTACTTTCATCCCTTCACTTTATTATATATAGCGCGTTAATCCTTACTTTCTTTTTGCATTCTCTTTTATTTGATGTCATACGTTCTATTGTCTGAACTCCTTTCCTGCAAAATAATGTTAGTTACATTTTTATATGTTTGTTTTTGTTTCTCGTGAGGTCTTATTGGGCCCCCCTAATTAGAAGTCTTATTTTTCCTTAATGTATTATTTGTGGTTGTCCGACGAAATCGCAGGCGGTCTTTACATTTTCATGCAATGACCCATTGATCTCGCCTTATCACCTCTCGTATTATTGCCTCTGCAGGATATATTGATGCGCAAATACGACAGGCCTATGCTCTCCTTTGAGTCATAGACCCATGATATTAACGTATTTTGACACAATTATGCTCCCTAATAGAGGGTGCCGCCCTTATATTCCCTCTGACTGCCGCTTCAAGGAAGCTTATCCTACCGGGTTAGGGTGGGCTCTTCCCATCCAGTGATGCAACAATCAGTTGTGTTCTCAGTCTCTTATCCCTCCGCCGATATGGCTTATAGTTACGAGACCGCACCCTAAGTGGGGTTTCTTGAGGACCGAGTGTATCATAGACAGGACTTGCCAAGAGTGGCCAGGTACGCTCCAGACGCCCCAGGCACTCTTGACTCAACCGTGTACCCCGACGCCCTGATCGAGTTTCTACACTACTTAGGAGAGACCTTCTCACCTTAGTCTTTCGACTAAGGCGCCTCTGCTGGATGGGCTTTTGTTTCACCCCAAATCTCCATGAATCAGGTTCCAGGGTCGGTGTAGCTTTCACCTAAGCCATGCTAACTAGGTTTTCCCCAATTATGACGCATGTTAGGTCTTATTATTGCCTCTTGCTTTTACGTGAACTAGGGTGTACGCCACAATTGGATGCCTAGCCTCCCTAGTTAGAGGTTTTAACTTTTGTTGCCTTCTATAAAGGTCTTATTTTTTCCTTTTTCTTATATGAAATTTTTGATGTATATAAAGAGGAATAACTTTTCATTTTCATTCATACGCTTGATTAGTACAATTCTAATGTCTTCTTTCTTCATTTATTCGCTTACATAATAAATACTTTTTTATAAAAATCCCATACTTTTTTATTCACTCTTTGTGCTTCATTAAGTTCATACACATACTACTTCTTCTGTTTTGTCATGATTGCCGCACGGACCATACTAGCTCAATACTAGCTCTCCTATCTGGAATTCATTCTTTTTGATACACTTAGAAGAAGTCTTATTTATTTCTTCGCCCTTGTTCACAACATCAACCATTAATCTTTCACTTCGCTTACTTTCTTGTATCTCCTTTTTCCAGTCTATTCTCTTATGTGCTTGGTCTTCACTTTTGTCGACGTCAATCTCATTACAGGTTTTCGCCTAATTTGGATCTCCTCTTATTACTCCGACACCTTGAGGTAGGGGAAATTTGATGCATTGATGAAAGGTTGAAGCCACTCCCAGAATGTTGTGCAACCATGGTCTGCCTATCAAGGCATTGTATGGAGATTCTGCATCAACTACGCAGAATACTATTTCTGTGGTTATGGTTTTGAGAGGGATTCACATTGTTATTTCTCCTTTCGGCTTATTGGCCGATCCATTGAAACCATAAATCTTGTAAGTCGACGGGATGAGGTCATCATCTCTGCCTCCCATAGTCTTGTAAGTATGGTAAAATAATATATCAACTGAGCTGCAAGGATCTATCAATATCCTGTTTATTGCCCATGCGTCCACGTCATTGTCTTCTTCTTCTTCAGTTTTTGCCTTTGGGTTAATCTCTAGTTTGACAACTAATGGACTCTCATGCAATTCTCCGCCTCCTGGTACTTCTTCTACGTTGAAAGATATAGGTTGCCTCTGCCAATCTTTCAGTGGTGATATATTTGCCAAGTTGAGTATATCTTTTCCATCATTGTCTCTTGCATGAACTCGACTTAGGACATTATCGTGAAAGTCTTTTATGTTTCTGAATGAGTGTATTATTGAGTTACAGTATAAGTTCTTTGCGTTCGCTCCTACTTCAATCAAATATGTCTTCTTTCCTGCTTCCACTCCTGGTGCCTTCCCTTCTGGTGGTGGTGGTAAATTATGTTTTTGTGGGACTAGAAAATGGTTTAATTTCCCCTGATTTATCATTCTTAGTATAATTTTCTGCACATTTTGACAATTACTGGTGGTGTGACCGTGGAAACGATGATAAGCACAGAACTCTCTACTTCTTCTTCCTGGTGGTGGTTCATGACCCATATTTGGTGGTTCCGGTATGTCTTCCATTAAGATTACCGCCTCCCAAATTTTGTCTATTACGGTATTTAGACGCGGCATTTTTATTTCTTCCCAAACTGCTCTATTTCCCCCTGGGCCTTGATTATAGTATCGCTTTTTCCCTCCATAACCTTCTACTTGATTATCAAGCCTTTGAATCTTGTTATTACCTGCATTGTTATTGTACTGTCTTTCTCTATATTATCTTTCATGCATATCTTGATCTCTACTTCTCATTTCTACTTGCTTTTGTTTATCTTCCCTCACCATCTTTTATTGACTCCCTTGTGATGTGCCTGCGACTGTATTTGTTGTCTTTGGAAGCATGCTTGCATTTCCTTCTTTTGCATTTGTGACCGCAACTGGATAAGATTCCATTTCTCTTTGCTTTTCTTCGAGGGCGATGTATTCTTCCTGGTACTCGCGTAGCTCTGTCATTGTTATTGTATCTTTTATCCTGAATATCTGCATATAAAACAAATTTGTTGGAAAAAGTGCGTTAATGAAAGCTAGTATAAGATTCATTTCATCTACTCTTCCCGCCATTTCGCTACACATGGTCCTCCAACGCGTGGTTAAGTTGTGTAAGCTTTCATTGATCCTTCTTCGTAAGCTGAATACCTTCTCTATTCCTGGTCGTAACATGTTATTGCTAATGTATGCTCCTAAGAATATGGTTTATAGATGATTGAATGATGTGATTGTTCCCATTGGCAATCCCTCGAACCATTGCAAAGCTTCTCCTGTTAGACTGGCGGGAAAAATATTTGCATAAGACTGCATCATTATCCTCCCATTGCAATAGAGATCTTCTATATGCCTTTATATGCTGTACTGCACATGTAGTTCTATCAAAAATATTTGTAAATATGGTTAAATTGCATTTAGTTGGTATTCCTGCCATTTGTATCTGTCGTGCGAATGGTGTTTTTCCTGCTTCTTCTATGGCTTCATCTAATTGTCGCCTACCTCCATCTCTCCGTGCTGTCATCATCGCTCTCACTTCTGCTAACTCTCTTAAGATTGCCTCATTCATGGTTTGGTCTGCGTCTTGCTGCACAGGTATTTTCAACCTTTCTTCCCTTAGTCTGTTGTCATGCCTATTTTGACGCATCGCCTCTTGTAGTTCTCTCTCTTCAACCTCTTCTCTTCTTCTTCTTCGTCTGTCCCTTTCATTCCTTTCATATCTTGCATGGATCTGTGCGTCAATGTTCCTTTCATTTTCTTCTTCGCGCTCTCTTTGGTTTCGCAACATTTCTCTACCATGTAATATAATCCTCTCATGTTCTTCATTAGTTTCATCTTCCTGATCATAATGTATGCGGTTATGTTCACCATGCTGCTCATATCGGTTTCCCCTGTGATTTCCTTGCGTGCGATAGTTTTTGCCTTGCTGTGCATATCGATCATCAACTGGTTGTTGTTCTATGCGATTATTGTCGCGCTCCTCCTGTATATTATCGCCTGCATGTAAATTCTCAATGGTGTTGTTATCAAAAGGCTGTTCTTGTCCAGTATCCCTGCGGTTAGATCGGCTACGCCTTGACGTGCTCCTACTTGTCCTTGACCTTGAGCTTGCACGTGTTTCTCTTGATGTGGTGCGTGATATCTTCTCTTGTAACCTGATATTATCTTCTCTTAGCTCATCGTTATGACGCGTTAAGTTCGCGCGTGCTTCTTCTACTCTCCTCCTCCCTTCGATTAATATTTGTCGGAGCTGAGCTATTGTCATGTTCTCTTCGTTTTCTCTTACTGGTCCTTCCTCTCCAATTCTTTGTTCGTTTTCCTCCACCGTATCTGTATCTGTAGTATGAACGCTTACGTCGTCATAGTTGCGGGTGTTATTCTCTTCCTGTATGTGTTGGATCTGAGATTGTACTTGCGTTCCTCGATTGTTCCTTTCTCCCATCCTTGATGATTCAACGATTTCACTTCTTCTTCTTCCTGAGATTCTTCTACTCCTCCTGGTTGCTATTGCTTGTTCTGCCGCAGATGCTTGCCTCACCATTAGTTCCTGAAATAAGATCTTCTTTTGACAAAGAAAAAATTATTTTTCAAAATAAAAAGTTTTCTTCACCAGCAGGGTATATCATCCAAGATGTTTTCTAGCGCAAAAATGTAGTTGCAGGAAATCCTACAACCACGCCATAATGATAATCTATGAAGTAATCTAAGAAACCATGATGAAATACTAATTTTTTTTTATTAAATCTTAGAATAAGTACAAAGATGATGAAGGAAAACCCTAACTTGGAAAGCAAATAACTCTATCTCTCCAAAATATCTTATCTCAGCTCACCAAAAAGATCTCCCTCTCTACAAAGGCATTAAGCTCCTTTTATAGGAGTTTTCATAGTGGAGGATAGCTAATAAAGCCCCTAATTTCGGATCTGGCGCGCGTCAACGTTGCGTAAACTTTATCATTTCCGCGCGGTTTCTTCACGGCCGCACGATTCTCCACACTTCTGTCGTGACTAGGTGACGTCATCTGGTTCGTCATCTTAGACGTATTATATATGCGTTCAGGTTCGCTTGCTACTAATAAAGGATTTATTTCGCGTACCAAATGAGTGTGCGGTATTTTGCACCCACAGATGCTACAGTTATCCGTCATTTTGGCGCCAGAACAGAATGCTTGCCTTTGAGACGCTCTGTGAAGCATACCGGTTAGAGAATGCGATTCCGAGGAATATGGAGCAGTTATCCTCATATGATGTTAATTGGGGTATGTCTGACAGGGTGAGATCTCTTTCCTGATGGTGATCTTTAGTGCAATTTCTCTATTTCCTTCTGTTTTCTAGAATACGTAATATTTTAAAGTATCTGATGACACATTGCTTCGGGACTTCGGTGTCAGGTAGAGTTGCATGACAGATTGAGACCATGGATTTTCAGTGAGATTATGGAGTTCGTAAGGCCGGAAGAATCAGCTACTCGTATTGTTGACTCTATTGTGTCGGGAATCAAAGACCATGCTAATGCAAAAGATATCTTGGAGCTGGTCAAGCCTAGTTTGGGCAAAAACTCTGCAATTTTTGTGTTAAACTTGTGGATAAAAATTATCTTTGGAATCCAGTTAGCAGGGACGATAGGTAAATATTTTCTTCCAACCGCTTGACACTTTAGAAATTTGTATTTGTATAGTTTTACTCATGTTTTTTGTATCTATGTCTGTACCAGGACTTGGTCCCTTTCCGGATATTTACAGAGAGAGGTTAGCCAGACAAACGGTGAAAATTTCACGTTATGGTGGCAGGTATGGTCGAAACCGTCATTTTATGATGGTTGCCTTTGACTACGAGAACCTTCTCAAGCTCAAACTTATTAATGAAACAATACCGAAAACGAAAGATGAGCTTTTCTCTTATGAGATAAAATGGGATGTTTATGAAAAGGTGAGCTAAAACTGAACTTGGTCATATGAATAAATGGAATTTGTCCTTCACTTACTACTTGGTTACAGTATGGGCTGCAGAAGAACATGCGGAGAGGGATATGGATAGAGACTTTGGAGCTCATTCGTCAGAGAAAAGACGCTATGCCAGTGGATGAACAAATCATGTGGAGCATCTTTGATTATCATGTTTCAGCTTCACGAAGGGAGTTCGATGCACAGGAAGAAGCTATTCCGGTGTTTGAGCACATCCTGTCGAGGCTCCACAAAGATCGTGCTTCCCCATCTAAAATGTTGGAGTATCTTGTACCGAAATTGGGCAGTGCTGGGTCTGAAAAGTTTGTAATGAGGATGTGGTATGCTCTTATCTGCGGTATCAAGTTAGCTGAAGCCGGTGTTGCAAAAAAGAGTGAGAGGGGGAGCGTTGTGTTGCTATGCAACGAGAACCTTTGATGGGTTTTTCAATTATTTTTTATAATGAAACAACTGCACGAGTAGTGTTCTTCTTTTGAGACTCACCTATGAGGACTTCGAAAAACTAGAAGTTAGTTTGACGATACAATTTTATCTTTAGACTTGTTGATTTTACTTGGATAAGATTTTCTTGCCAAGATGAAAATAAAGTTCAAAAATTCTTAACAAACCGTGGTAAACTTTGAAGAGTATTACCTATCGTTTCACGAGTGCAGTCCCTTTCAAAGAAAAACAAAAAAGAATTTTGCAGCAAATTGATGAGAAAGGAGAAGAAATAAGCCAATCCAAGTATCCAGCAAAAATAGCTAAATGGACATGAACATATGACACTGTTCTCCGGCTCTTGCCGGAAGGTTAAGCGGCATCCACCAATATGTGTGCTGGTAAATTTACTGAAGGTGCCTTCGTAAGTCTCTCTTTTTCCTTTCATGAATAAAATTTTAACCTTTTTTTTTCGTCCATTGAATCATGTTCTTGAGTCTTAGTCTTACTTCAGCCGTTGATACCATAGCAAATTCCTTTTCTAGTTGTTGGTCTCTCTGCGTCTCTCTCTATGGACATAAATAAGACAAAATTAGGGCAGCAAAGTAAGCGCTATGGCTACTTCGTGTGTTCGTCTTGCTCCAATCCTTTTCATCAACAGAAAACTTTTATAAAACCAAGACACATGTTGTCATCACTGCCAAAAACGCACGTCCATGCTAATAATACATCATCTCTTACCAGGACTTCTTGCCCTAACAACACATGTTACTGACATAACATATGTTACTACGTATTAATATGTTATTTATAGATACTACATATCAATAATGTTGTGTACTATCAATATGTTATGTATTGATACTACATATCAATACTGTTATGTTATGTTGATACTACATATCAGTTATGTATTGATACTGTTAAGTATCAATACTGATACTACATATCAGTTATGTATTGATACTAATTAGATCTGAAAGGGTGTTTTGGGCATTTAGAAAACACACTTTATAATCTCCACAAGGTTTCCGGACCAGCGAGTAAATAATCTGGTCCAAAAACATGTTTTTGGACTAGCGAGTAATTGTTTTCCGGTGCTGGTAATTCCTAGAAATCCTTTTCTAGTTGTTCGTCTCTGCGATGATATGATAAGACGATGGAAAAAAATTAGGGCAGTAAAGGAAGCAGAAAATCAAGCGTTATGGCTTATTCTTCTTGTCTTCGTCTTGCTGCAATCCATCCTTTTCATCAACAGCAAACTTTTAGAAAACCAAAACACATGTTGTCATCACTACCAAAAACGTACGTCCATGCTAATATCAAATCATCTCTAACTAAGACATGTTGCTCTTCCCATAATCTCCTGCTATTTACCGGACAGAAACACAAACACCAATTTCTTTCACCTAAACCCCTACACAACCCTTTCGCATCTTCATCAATAACTACATCAAAGAGTACAATCGGCATGGCCACAACATCATGTGAAAATACTCCAAAAATTCCAGTAGCAGAGATATGTATGCTAGTAATCGTATACATCATCCCATTCTTAAGCCGATTAAATTTACTCTCCAAGTTCCCGGTTTTGAGTTACGCGATGAGTCCTATCATGCTATTGTTAGGATTCTATCAATCAATACCCACTGTTGCTTTGATTGCGTTTCTTGGTTTATTTATTGGTATAGTAAGATACAAGAATTCTACTAAGTTTCAGTATTCTTTAGTTATGGATTGCGTGGTTGTTATTGCTTCTTTAGTTCGGCCGTTTTTAGTTAATCAGGGTCCTCTGGCTGGAGCATTAGACTACAAGCTTCAATTGTTGAATGTGAGTATTATCTATTATGATGCTATGCGTGTTTATTGTCCATGTATTTTGCTTTAATGAGTTTGCTAAATGTGTTCGTGCTAGTGACTGCTGTGTACTGAGATATCTGCACACATGCATGCATGAGTCATACTATTTTATCTCCGGAAGTACAAGTGTAGTTTCTTCCAATTTAGCTTTGTTACCATTACTGCGTGAATGTTGATCACTAAGTCGTAAATTAAGATGACCACATTTTTATCTAGTGTATGTGTCCATGTACCTCCATTATCAAAATACAATATGTTTGTCCAGGCTTTGCTAGAGAGAAAAGTGCAAGAGTGACTATCTCAGCATTCTCTTAATTTATCAACTATCAAAATACAATATGTTTGTCCAGGCTTTGGTCTAAGGTTTTCTGCTCAACACCAAGTGAATGAAAATTCTTCTACTTCCTCTTACATTTTTATTTGCAGGTTCTTGAATTACTCGGTTTCCAAACATGCGTACATTCGTGTTCAGAGTACTTGGGGTCTAATACTACTAATCACGAGATGGGGTCTAATACTACTAATCACGAGATGTCGACATTGTCACCGTTAGCATCGCCATCAGGGTCGGGGTCACAGTGGATTTATGAGACTGTGAAAGGTTGTCATGAGTTTAAGATAAAAGGATATTCTCTAGCAAAGGGAATGGGAGTTGGTAAATCTTTGACTAGTGGCTGATTCACAGTTGGTGGTTATGACTGGGTTCTACTTTTTGATCCAGATGGCGATTCTGAATCTTGCACGGAGTACGTATCCTTGTTCGTTAAGATAGTAAGCTCTACAGAAAAAGTTAGGGCATTGTATGAATTTAAATTACTGGACCAAACCGGAAAAGGGATTCATAGTCTTCCTAAAGATCCTAAATCTCCAAGAACTTTTACCTCGGGATATTCATGGTACGTACTTGTTTTCCAATTGCTGTTGTTATTGAATTATGTTGAATCCTTTGCTGTTTAATTTATGGGTAATTTAAGCTTTTTAGAAACTACAATAAAAGAATTAAAAGAATTTGGAACAAGGTCTCATTTGTTTTATGATTGTTGGAGAATTAAAAGAATTTGGACTTACTTTGTTGAAGGATGCAATTTCCATTGGAACTACAATACTCGCATTGCCACAACTATTCAAATTTGGAGTTATGATTGGGGTGATGAGCGGCTCAACCGTATTTGGAACAATCTTCCGGTTGCGATATGGTGGTGCATTTGGAAGGAACTGAATGCAAGGATCTTCAACAACAAAAAAAGAAATTTAGCAAGCATAATAAGAGATATCAAGATTCAAGCTTATTTTTTGGCCGAATCAAACACTAAGATGCTAGGTTTAACGGCTAATATGGTAGTTTGTTTATGGGATTCAAATTTCTATCGTCCTATTTGAGAGGGCATGGAGTAGCAAGAGTGTGTGTAACCTCATATACTCTTGCTCTTGTAATTTTTTCGTTCTTTTTGGTGATCGACTCCCATGTCAGTTTCCCTTTTTTGTTTCGGTTGTATTTATTGGGTTAAGGTACCCCTTTAGTATCTTATTTTCAATGAATTCTCCTTTTGACCGAACAAAAAAAAAAGAAACTACAATAAAAGACTAGTGATTTCGCGTTATTTAGGCATTTAAGTTGCATTACAAAGCAGCTCTTTTTTTGCTTTGTATTCACTCAAATGAGAGTTAGTTATTAATTTGTTCATTTAGGAAGCGATGATCGACTGTTTGGCGTTAGATTTTAGTAACAAAAAAACAGCCGCTTGTCTCGGTTTCGTGTCCAGTAGGGTACTTCGAAAAACTAGAAAATAAGGACACTCTACAGTCTATATATGCATGCTATAATGGCCTAGGTTTTCTGTAATTATTGGTCTAAACACCCACCCCAGTAGAATGGAAATTAGGTTAATTTTCTATAGCTTTTGGTTTAAACACATCAGCCGAAGAAAGAAAACAGCTTCAATGTGCTTCATCTCAATTCATACTGAAATGGCTCAAAAAAGAGAAAAATCTCGTGTGTCAGTACTAGACAATAAAGTTCACGCGTGTCCTTCTCAAACTTTAATTAGTTGTTCTGCTCGGCACATTAAACGGCTTCTATTAAGCATTTACTGCTCCATTTTAGGGAGTCACAGTTATAAGCATCCCTGTACCCTGCTCAATATAGTTTCTTCTAGAGTTGGGCCTTATTGTAATAACAATAATTTGAATCCTTCTGGTTGAATTAGTTAGTGGATATGGAAAATCAAACTGATATTCTGCATCCCCAACTTCTTGTTTTTTAATCAATTTGTTGATTCGTGAAAAACTATTCTATAGTGGACTGCCTAGTGCATAAATGACGTTTCTGTACGGATTAATTCAGGGAATATTCGCAGTATATGAAAAGGTCGGAGTTGGAGACGTCAAGTTATCTCAAGAATGATTGTCTTACCATTCATTTTACAGTAGAAGTAGTGCAAGATCATTTTGAAACAGCACAATCTAGTATTGAAGAGGGGAAACATTATGTTATTCCTGTACCTCCATCAGATATGATTCAGAATCTCAAGGGTTTGCTGGAATCTGAAATTGGTTCTGATGTTACGTTTCAGGTTTGGCAATGAATTCTTCAGAGCCCATAAGTCGATTCTAGCAGCTCGATCTCCCGTATTTAGAACTCATTTTTTTGGATTAAATATGGGCAATCCAGACATGGAAATAGTAGCCATTGAAGAGTTCGATCCCTTTGCTTTTAACAAAAATATAATGTGATGCAGGCCATGTTGTTATTTTTGTACTCGGATGAACTTCCTGAGCCACGTGAACTTTCTGATTCAGATTCTCTTTGCACTGCAACTACAATCATGCAACATCTGTTAGGTGCAGCAGATCGCTTCGATCTTGCTCGATTGAGACTCATGTGTGAGGAAAAATTATGTGAAGAAGTAACTGCAAGTACCGCGGCAACAACACTGGCCTTAGCAGAACAACACCAATGCCTGCAACTGAAAACTGTCTGTCTAAACTTTGCAGCTAAACCCGAAAATTTAGGAGGTGAGTGTAATATTTCACCAGGAGTACCAAATGTATCTGTTCAGTTTCTAGTCAAAAAATTATTTTCTTATCCGTTAAATGTTTTACGTGTAGAGATTGTGAAGTCTGGCGGGTTTGCATATCTGGAGAAGAGTTGTCCATCATTATTGATTGATCTGCTGAAGACTAGTGCAGTGGTAGATAAAAATGTAGGATAATACTTTGCAGGGATGGAATTTAGAGAACAACAACCGCTGTGAGAGTAACTTTGTGTTTGTGTTTCTGAAACACCAACGCCTACTTCAGAGGGCCAGTTTATGATTGTTCTAACTTTGTTTTTAAGTGATTTTTTAGTATGTTGCGGCTTATGTAGTGTCTGTATTGGATTTATGTAGTGTAGTGTCTGTATTGGATTTCATCCTTACTTTTTATTACTTAGCAAAAACATTACTTACCTTACCTTAAAAAAACTTCTGGTTAATTACTTAGCAAAAACATTACTTACCTTAAAAAAAAAAAAAAAAAAACATTATTAACGTGAATTATGTAGTGTCTGTATTGGATTTCATCCTTACTTTTTATTGTGAATTTTTTCTCTGACCAAACAAAATGTTATGACTTGCTAAAAACTTAGGTTTTCCTTGGTAAAGAAAGGTTCACAACAAATTAGAATTAGCCCTTCTGTTTCCTGATCTGTTGTTTATATGCCTGAAGCCATTCACCCTCGGAGTAGCTCATTTGACCACCATATGCATCTTCCTAGATAATTTCTCTAAGTGCAGGAGGAAACTCGCTAGGTTTCACCTCCCGTTTGTTCTTGAAATGCTTTGCCACATAATATGCAGCTTCATTAGAAGACGTCTCCTCTGCATCAATTTCAAATTTCATGCCCATCCCCCTAATATCCTTCACAATATCAATTAACAGTTTGATTTCACTTCTTCTTCCTTTGACATCACGTAACGACACCTCCGCACATTCTTCGCAAATTCTCTTGTGAGGATAACGGCTTTTGTCACGATGGGTACAATAGATTCGCTTATGTATCATGATACCAACCATATTAGCAAGTCTTGTTGAATTGCAAGTAACTCTTACTCCATCATCAAGTCCATGAGCTGAAGCAATTTTTAAAGCCCTTCTAAGTCCTTTTAAAAGGTAGTAAAGGTATGACCCCCTTCCTCTAGAGGACCAAGCAAAAGCAGTTATTGGCCTTCCTCCTAGATCACGTAATATAACTCCATATCCGCCAACATCGTTTTTCTTCTTGTAGTAGCCATACACATTTAATGGCCAGTAATCTTCTTCTTCAGATATGTTTCTTCTCCTCCATGCATCACTTCCTTTATTTTCCAGCCATGAAGCTATCCATTGTTGTTTGTCTGGAATTTGTATATTAAAGCTCTTGATCATATCCTGGCGTGATTCTTCATGCATCTTCACACAACCTTCACATTCTCCATTGTCACAGCAGCCACCATTACTAGGTTCCTAGTACTCTTCGGATTGCTGTTCTTCTTCTTCTCCGAATTTCGACATCTAGCAACTATTTTTCTTTATTTTTTTGTTTTTTTTCCTCCACGCGATAGTACTTTTGTTACATGATGTCTCTCTATTTATAATATGGGTTTTGTCCGCACCGCCTACAATAATTAGCAATCCGGCAAATTCCAAAAATATACTTATCTTTCCATTCTAAAGGTACATAATCCACCGTTAGATTATATAATTTCCCTTTTCTCCAAAAAGAGGGATGCGTTTTCGGGTATATATTAGCTTTACATAATCATTATATAGGGTCGATTAATTCTTTACCAGGTCACCACTAATTTATGATTCGGCCAAGAACATTTGGAAACCGGATTGGCACTTATAATCGTGTCTAATTTTGGTTTGAATGGTAATCGAAAAGTACCAGCTAGTCCCGTTGATAACCCTAGGAAAGGTTACACATTGAAATCAACTTTTAAAACCAGGGTCAAGGTCATTATAATGGATTTTAACGGTGAGTGAGCGTGTTTTAGACAAAAAAAAATATAACCGTTTTTTTTCCCGGTTGAATTTACAAAGGAAAATAATCATTGAATAGAGATTTGTATCATAGAGGTTCTGCTGGTTACAAACTAGAACAGAAACTTAGTAAAACTAGAAGGGACCTTTCTATGTGGAATAGAGACATTTTTGGCAACATACATGAAAACATAAATTCTTTGCATACCAAATTGACTAATTTGCAGCAAACAAGTGCTAATGGTAGCAACACTACTGAAGTACAACAAGTTGAAAGGGAAATAAAGGAATGGAAGCAATGAGAGGAAGAGTTCTATAGACATAAGTCAAGGGATAGTTTCTTTAATGAGATAGACCAGAATACTAGGACCTTCCATATGAATGCAAACAGAAGGAGAGCAAGGAACATAATTGAAGCTCTAAAGAAACAAGATGGCTCTTGGTGCAGTGGGAGAGATAATATTGAAGAACATGGACATCTCATTTCAAGAATATCATGAGCACTACTTCTCTTGAAGTGAATGAAGACCTGAGAATATACTTCCTGAATATGTAACTAAAACAGATAATGAGAGATTAAAGTGCCATGAGATGGAAATTTATAAAACTCTTAAGTCTATGAAGCCGTGGAAAGCTCCAGTGCCGGATGGATTTCCACCTGGTTTCTTTCAAACTCGGTGGGAAAATGTAAAAGAAGATGTGGTTTATATGGTGCAAAGCTTTTTCAGGAGTAGGAGATTATTAAAGAAGATGAATCGTACGAATCTCACATTAATCCCCAAAGTCAGATCTCCTCAACAACTGGTGATTATAGGCCTATTGCTTTATGTAATACCACCTACAAGCTTAACACCAAGATATTAGCCGCAAGAATGAAGCCTCTTCTTGACATATTTATTTCTCCGATGCAAGCCGCATATGTACCTGGTAGACAGATTGGAGACAACATCATGCTGGCACAAGAAATCATACACTGTATGAAGAGGAAGAAAGGAAAAAAGGGCTACATGGCACTCAAGCTAGATATGTCGAAGGCCTTCAACAGAGTTGAGTGGGGTTTTTTAGAGAATATCATGAAAAAACTAGGGTTTAACAGCAAATGGTGTTCTTTGATTATGGAGTGTATAAGTACTTCTGAAATTGAAGTGCAAGTTGAATGGTTCACCCTGTAACGCATCTCATGTTTGCTGACGATTGCATGCTCTTTACTAAGGAAGATTTTCTCAATGCAGATAATTAATACTTCAGATTATTGAGTTGTAAGCAACATTAAATCTAGGCTAGCAAGATGGAAAGGAAAGTTCTTCAATCAATCGGGTAGAGCTGTGATGATCAAGACAGTTCTACATGCATACTACAACATCAGATGGGCACTTTCAAAATTCCTGAAAGCACAATAAAGGAGCTAAATGCAGTTAAATGGATTATTGGTGGGGAAAACAAAAAGGCATAAATCTATGTCTAATATCATTTCCTAAACTTTATACAAGTAAAGCTGCAGGAGGTATGGGATTTCGAGATTTGGGGTGTTTTAATGATGCAATTTTGGCTAAAGCAGCATGGGGATTATGTAATAACTCAAATCAGTTATACGCTAAAGCACTCAAAGAAAGATACTTCCCAAACACAAGTCTTCTTCATTCTTCACAGAAAAATGATGCAACTTGGGCATGGAAAAGTCTCTACAGTTCTGTCCAATTCATTAGAACCTACAGCTTTTGGCAGTTAGGTGATGGGTCAAAGATTCTAATATGGAAAGATATCTGGATCATGGGAGAAGATTCCCCTCATATTTTTGCTGCTTCGAAAGAGATAACTAGTCAGCATACTATAGTCTTAGACATCATAGATGTAGCAAACAAATCTTGGAGGACTGAGGTAATTCTTACGCTCTTTAAACCTAATATTGCTGAAAAAATTCTCAACAAGAGAATACCTCTTCATGGAGAAGACAAACTCATATGGACTCTCACCAACAATGGAGAATTCACAGTGAAGTCAGCTTACAGGAAACTTGGTCAGATCAAGACAAATCAGAATGATATAGTGAATGCTAAAGAAACTAAGTTCTGGAATAAGTTTTGGGTGATGAATACTCTTCCTAGAGTTAAACACTTTATATGGAAGTGCATCACTGATATTGTTCCTTCCAATAAAAGAATTTTCAGGGCCATGGGTCATAGAGGAGATGTATGCAAAGTCTGTAATGGAGGAGTGGAAACCACCAAACATATCCTAATGGAGTTCCCTAGCTCTATGTCGTGCCATATGGTTTACTATTCCTGGAGATAGAAGATCTATAGAATTATATGGAAGAAGTATTAAGGAATAGGTGAAATCCTGGTTTGGTGCTGATGAATATCAGTTAGATGAAGACTGGAGTGTCAGAATGGCCAATGCTGCTTGGAAAATTTTGAAATCTAGATGTTGTTGTGTCTTTCAGGGAGTAAAACCTAACCCTGTAGAAGCTATTAGTCAGATTGATACCTTAAACTTTATATGACAGGAAAGAAAATGAAAAGAGTAAACACTAGCCATAATACATCTCTGCCAGAAAATATCATAAGTACTTGGAAACCCACACCTGATTTTGAATTTTATATAAATTGTGATGCTTCATTTAAATTACTGATTAACGCCTATGGAATTCGACTAATACTTAGAAATTTTGCAGGTGATTTCGCAATAGCAAGGTGTGGATATGCTACTGGAACCTTGAATGCTGAAGATGCAGAATGTGAGGATCTCTGGTGGGCAGTTAAGTGGGCTAAAGAGATGAACATTCAGAAGATTTATTTCATAATGGTGGTGAAGAAAGTAGTTAATGGAGTTAATGAAGACCTTAGTAGTATTTGCTGGCAAAACCATCCGGTGCTATCAGATAGCAAAAAAGTTTTTCGTTCTTTTCCATTATGGTCTTTACATTTTGTTAAAAGAAAACTAAATAAGCCGGCAGATAAATTAGCCAGGCATGCTAGGTTATTTAAGATGTGAAAAGTCTGTTACTCCAAACTTCATTATGAGAAGTTTAGACGAAGATAAACACAATGTCTTTTCCCAATAATTAATGAATTATTCATTTGCATCAAAAAAAAAAAAAAAAAAAAAAATCTAACAACTACACAGTTATATATAAAAACGGAAAACAGTGATTAAGAACGTTATTATTAAAAATTATCCATATAAAGGTGTCGACACCTTTATATATGTATATCTGGAATGAAAGATGTGCTAAAATCTTTCATAATAGGCTGGTCACACCTCGAAATGTTGTCAAATTGTCTTAACAGAAAAACTTGCTAGCATTAACTTCATGGTCAACATGAGGCTACAAATGAAGTTGAAAATCTAGACCTAATCTAAGATTGTAACCTCCTGTTGAATGAGTGTTTACCCTGAACTGTGATCTATTACTTAAATAAACATGGACATGATTATATTGGACTAATTTTGAGAAATTTTACTAATTCGCTAGCTGTAAACAAAGATGGACACAAATTCCATTCCGGAATGCCATGAGTAAAAGATTCGAAATGAAGCAAGATATGATACAAGTCTTAATAGACTCCGGACGGCATCAGAAAACCCAACATAAAGAAAACCAAAGACACACCAAATGAAAAAACAAAAGCAAACACAAGTATAAAGAAAATTAACAGATCGTTGACAAAAGTAAGCAGAGAGGCTTCCATACGCGAATTGGAGGACATATTTTTATTAACCTGTCTTGCGAGCGTCAATCAATATGGCTGTTTCAAATGGCTCGATTGCTGGATAATTAAGAAGTTCCTGTAATTCATACACACCCTAAATTTCTGGATCAAATCCTGCTTCTTGGTTGTTAGGGGTAAACTCAACGATGTCTACAGTACATTCCTCGATAGAAATTGTTTGGTTCTCAAAGGAGTATCATCCTTCGCAAACGATTGAACACCAAGATCTTCAAACGGAACCCAGTTACTAGGAACTTTATGACCAGTAATCAACCATGGTTCTTTATTGGCCGATCTACGATGTGATGTGGTGGATCTAAACATTTTCTTCTGGAGAAGAGTTTGCAATATATATCTTCGGTATTAAAAAAAAAAAAAAAAGGCGACGAGAGGTCTTATCCAAGATCCAACAGCAATTTTTTTTGTTGGAGCTCTGAAATAGAGATATAAATATTAAACAATTAACTAAGTAATCATACATTATTTCGATGATGTATTAATTGATCTGCATAGCTGGTGGCTTTATTTGCTGATTTGTTCCAAAATCTATCCATCTATATCTCACAATGTTTAGTCATTATTAAGAGATAAGCGCGTGAGACTTTGAGTCTGTAATAAGTAAATGAGAATTTTGGTGCAAGATCGTCAGCAAACTTAGTCATCACCACGTTATTTGCGTGCTGATTTATTCTAAAGATTTCTCTATGAGTATTTTATAATTTTGTTCGATCATTGTTAAATCGGTAAACAGTACATTCATATTCCGATCATTTACTCTTTTCTTTCTATTCATTCGAAACTTTCCATTAGCATCTTTGTGCAAACTAAGAGCGTAACTATGTCCTGGTATAGAGATCCAAATTTGTTTATATACCGGTCGTACTCGTCTTTTCTTGTTTGCAGGATACAAGAAATATTACCGATCGGTACGGCTTTTACATTAAGCAGTTTCAGTAACTGGACAGGTTATGGTTTCTCAAAACATCTCTCTCTAGGCAATAACAAAGAAAGTGATTATGAGTGTTTCTTTTCCGATTTAATGGAAAGGCCAGATGATACCATGATAAACTCTCAAGGTTTCCTGGTCTCCTCGGATTGCAACGGAGGTTTTTACATGGGTCGTGAGGATCTAAACAAGCCTTTCTATAGTTTGCCTGCTTTTCTACCTGCGTGGGTTGTCGAACAAGATCGATTGATTGCTAAAAAACAAGCTCTAGTGAAAGTAGTTTCGGAATTAGAAACTATGAATTCCATGCATAAGGGAAATGAGAAGACGTGGAGATCATGAGTATCATATCTACAAGAGAAGTTAGATCAAGAGAACAACGATAAGGATGATCTCTTGAAGAAAATATCTGTGATGTTGGTTCGGGAGAAGAACGATAAGCAAGAGCTCGAGAACCAAATATCTTATTTGACATCAGAAATAAAAAGAAAAGAAAAAAAGAGAAGAGAACGAATAATTTCTATTATATGAGGCGATTTTTTAGGTTTCTCGCGAGCTAGAATTTTGTTTCTCCTTCTCAACCAACCCAGCCATGGACGGAAGGTATTTCCTTCGGCTCTCCCTCTCTGACGTCATCATTACGATCACTTCAGGGTCTTGAGTTCATATGTGTGGGCGTGCAACAAGATCTTTGAATTTCCTTTGGTGGTTTGGATTTTCTCAACAAAGCCTCATTTGCTGGGTTAAAATCAAGTGCAGGTAAAATTAAGGCGAGTTTTGTATCGCTGTAAGTTTTTGAAAAACACCTATGTTATGTTGTCATGTGATTTGTTGTCGAAATAATATAGTTGAATGCTTGGTACACTATCATATGTAGCATGTTGTGGAATTAATAAACTACAACTTTTATTTGGTAATTTGTGGCGTTGAAAGTGTCGATGATGTGACTAATGACCGATATAATATATTTTAACAAATGGGAATTTTAAATAAGTGCCGTGGGGGAAATGCTTCTAAAAAAATGTCCACGTTTTTTTCATAGTTTATCTGATGCCCATACGGTTTGTTTTTCCCAATTTCTCATCTGACGATATGATATTTTGGTGGGTGTAATTCCTAAACTGTCCAATATCCTAAAATCATCTTGCACCGTCCATTTGATTGATATACGGCTGAAAATGCAAGGGAAGTATCAACAAAAACAGGTGGTGAAGGACTTAAAAGATAAGTGGAGAACGTGTCCATCTACCCCACCACGTTTCGTGTGATTATTTGTGATAAGAGCATCAAACTTAATTTTTTTCTCCATCGTGTGATGAGAGTATCGAAACTTAACTGAGGAAGTGTCCATCTAACACACAACGTACGTGTCCTTATAACAATTTTCTTAGGGTTCATTCACTTATCCTACTGCAAACTTAATTTTCTTCATCTTATGAAATTAAATGGTACAGCAAAGTGAAGATGGTAAAGGAACGGGGGAATGGATATGGGGTTTGTGATGTCGTCTTGTTCTTTATCTGATCAATTGTAAATTTCTTCTTCCGATTCCAACCGCAAGAACAACAGATTTGGGGATTTCTACACGAATTCGAATTTGGTTTGCAGCAATAAAGTCTCTCGATCCGGATATGCTAGGGAGTAATCTATTTAGTTCTGGGGTTGATTAAAACAAGAGATATTGTTGCTTTCATCGATTTTGATGGCTGGGTTTATATTCAATTTGAATTTACAGCAACACAAGATGGATTTTGGGGGGTTCTTGGAATGGATTGAGAGTAAAAATTGTAAAATCAGGTGGAAGAACTGATGTTACTGCAGTGATTGGAGCTGTTTAGGTTGGAATTGGGTGGAGATGGCAAAGAGTGGAGCTCGAATTTACAGAGATCAAGACCTAATTAGTTTTGGTTCTTAAAGAAATTTGGGGATTTTATCGTATGTCAATTTCTTTTGCTAATTCATTGATTGGGTAGTTGTAATTTTAAATGGATTAATGATTTAGGATTTTCAATATATGCAAACCCTAATTGGAGTCCCACCAGTAGCTTGTAGACCGGAGAAGGTACCGGCGCTGGAGAAGAAATAGAGCACGTGTGCAATCTTGGACACACCAAAGGGTGGGCGATCTTAACCATTCATTATGTGAACGGGTTTAGAACTCTATGATTCAACTAGGTAGTGTGTCGGGCATTTAACACGATTTAACCAGGCCCTAGTCACACAGGGGCTTCAATGTCTTTTCCCAAGCCTGAATTGTTGCCACGTAAGCCTGAATTACTGCCACGTACACAGTAACGTCTGTTAGCCATTTTTAAAAAAACGGAACGGAAAAGGTCAATTCATTGGCATTAAATAAATTATAAAAAAATATGGGCATTTTCTTAAATGCATTTCTCCACATGTACATTTTTAAAAAAAATTATTCTTAACATGATATCTTTCTTTATAATAAGACCCCAAAAACGCCATATGTCGTCCCCATAATTATTGTTGGATCTGGTGAGGCCATATCAGCATGAACTTTCCATGTCATTGGCACTTAATTGGCCATCACTCTAACATGCATTACTATTTCCTAAGCGATCCATTTGACAACCTCAAAGGTCGCTTTTAAAAGATGACACCCTTGTAAGATCAGTTTTAGGTCCTGCCTAAACAAAGTTCTACCTATTCAGTTGCATTGTTAGATACATGATAATCCTGTCTCTTCAAATTTCGAACGAATAGTCGCAGATAATTTAAAAACAGTTGTAACCTCTAAAACACAGTCACAATAATCACATCATTTCGGAAGTTTAAAATACACGCACTAACTTTTTCTATTATCACCGGAACAGTCACATTGATTGATGTCCCTGCTTATCCACTCTGCTCGGATGTCCCTGCTTATCCACTTTAGACTTCAGCGCAGTAATTTCTAATTTCAGAGCAATAAGCTGAGTTTTCGACGACTCATTCGCTTTCTCGAATTCAGAAATGTGAGATTGAATGACTCCTAGTTGAACCATTTCATCACCGTTTATAGCATCCAATTCATTCTCCAATTCTCGATATTTTTTAGCAAGTTCAACTAATGAATCAAATCTTTTTCTTAATTTCTTAACATCATGCCCCATTTCTACCAGATTCACCAGTTGTCCTCTAATATTATCTTCGTCTTCATGAGATAGAGTTTCACTTAAATTCTGAATTTGTTGAGTTAATTTCACAAAAGTTACATCGAATCCTTCCTTCATTTCTTCTCTAACCCTTGGACAGTACTTGGAAAATGGGCTGAAATCAGGATTATAGTGAAGCACACAAAAACAAATCTAGAGCAAATCTTAGTAATTTATAGTGAAACATACGGATCCGAGTTTGCATTACCTAACAACCGTTAGATTATTATTAGAATCTTTGAATCCTAATGTTCACCACACGAAAAATCCTATTGGTCAATAATGAGACATGCGGATCGGTTGTATGCATTACCACAACCGTTAGATTATTATCACAATTTTCTGAATCCTAATGTTAAACACACGGAAAATCTTATTGGTCAATAATGAGACATGTCAATTTCTGAATTCTATTGTTACACAAACGGGGAATCCCATTGGTCTATAATGATACATACGGATTCGTATTTTGAAGAAGTACTTAGCCACCCAATAAACTCCCGTTAATAATAATTAGCCCTTAATTCCCTTTGTATTTAATGTTTAATCCTCCAAAATTTAGAGTTTAGTTCCCTTGGATCAAGAATCTTGTTCGAATTCGCGACACTGCCCAAGATCGATAAATTCATAACTCTCCATCACGCGACATTGCCCAAGTTCGATAAAAATAACAAACCATCATGCCGGATCCATTTGATTCGGAAATTTTATTTTACATATATCAAGGATGTTCAATTTCATGGGATGTTCTAGTAATCTTCGAACCTAGGATGTTCAATTACATGTTAAGTTCATCCGAATGAGAAACTCAGGTCTAACTCTAGTAATCTTCGAACC
>JAJJMB010012308.1:859431-910171 GCA_023531105.1 Papaver atlanticum
TCGAACCTGGGATGTTCAAATCTGATAAATTTCATCTTCAGTTCATCCGAATGAGAAACAAAACTACCCTTATCAGAAATAAGTAAAGTAAATATTACAAACTTTTAAAATGACCGTATTACCCTTACTGGAAATAAGTGCAATAAAATATTCTGGAGACTATGAAAATGACCAGACAACCTTTATCGAAAATAAATAAAGTAAATATTACAGGCTGTGAAAATATTTAGCATATCTAAAACAATAATATTTGTTGACAATTATCCAGACAATAACAATTATAATCCAAAATGACCAGACTACCCTTATCGAAAATAAGTAAAGTAAATATTACAGACTGTGAAAATGACCATATTACCCTTACTAGAAATAAGTGCAATAAATATTATGGAGACTGTGAAAATGACCAGACTACCCTTATCAGAAATAAGTAAAGTAAATATTACAAACTGTGAAAATGACCGTATTACCCTTATTGGAAATAAGTGCAATAAAATATTCTGGAGACTATGAAAATGACCAGACTACCCTTAGACTAAGTCTTATAGGCTAGATTGAGCTGCTAGATTAGCATAAAATTGTTGCAGTTCAAAAAAAAGTGTGTTCTATTTGTTAACACTAGTTCTCTCACCTAGCATGTGCTCGCAGGTGAAGTAGCAGCGAGATTGAAGCGATGAATGGTTCAGCACCAGAAAAATCACCTTTACGCTGAATGGTTCAGCGTTCACAAAAATCACACGGATCACAAAAATCACAAACTTTTATATGGCGGATGTAATTGGTCACATCAAGAAGCACCGGAAGATGATTCCAATTTCGTACATGGTAAAAATGATAAGAGGGTTTAATTTGTTTTTGGTGATGATGTTGAAAACATGGACGTTGCCAATATTTTAATAGGGTTACAGGTAAATTTCATAGTATGAATAAACATGTTCTCTTCTTTCTATTGATATTTACACATTATTGTTAAGAGTTAACAATCTTTTTTTAAAAAAAATTAAGCAGGAAACACCAAGATTGGAGACCTCGGCAACGGCTATTATTAATCCAGTGCCAACTCCTATTGTTACAGAAACAACTTCTAGTGCTCCTGAACCAAAGGTTGCTGATGAATCTCAAGAGGAAAATCATACTGCTCCAGAAACAACCAGTTCTGCTTCTCCAAAGCCTGCTAATGAAGATCCAAATGTTACTGTTCCAGAAGAAAAACTTGGTGATACGAAACCACTTCTGGTTTTCAAGAGGAATTTTAAAAAGCGGAAAGCTTCTGAGTCGAATGTACAAAAAGATGATGTTATGAGAAAGGATTCGGAAGTAAATGAAGATATTTTAGCAGAGAATAAGAAGGCAAAGGACAAATATGTTGCCACAAAGTCAGTCGAAATTATTCAAAAGCTTGAAGAGGTAATTTCTGAACAACATTGATATTGTGGATATTACATGCACAAATTGGAAATATCCTTCGATTGAGAAAGATTATGAAAAAATTTATGATGAACATTGTTGATTAACTTTACTCATTGTTGAGATTACAGGAAGGATTCTTTAAAGGCATCACTTCAATGGATGGAAATGGTAAAACATCCTTGGAAAAAGTTACAAGGGAGTCGTCCAAGACAATAGAAAAGCTTCAAGAGGTAAAAAATTATTCGTTTCTTTTTTGAGAAGTTTAATTGAATACATTTTTGTTAATGTGAAAACATCTGATTTTTGTAAACAAATATTTTTGTATATGAACTTATATTGTGTGTATGTTCTGCATGTTATTGTGGATATGCATCATATGTTGAGATTTCAGGATGGAGAAGGTAAACCATCGACCACAAAGATCGACGAGTTCGCACTGGCTACAAGCAGAAACATGAATAAAATACAAGTAGAAGCGTATTCTGTGGTGACAAAGGAAAAGGAAACCCTGTCTTCTGAGTTGAGGGGCATGAATCACCCAGAGAGGTTTTTGAATGCAGCACATGACAAGAAACGGATTCTTTTGATTCTAGACCAGAATGGGGTCCTTGGTTCTTTTGGTTCTAGGAAAAATTTAAAATTGAGGCCTCATTGTCATGAGTTTGTGTGCCTCTGTGTTGTGTCGTTTAAAAAAGTGGTGTTTTGGTCTTCAATGAACAGGTACTCTTCCAGATGTTTGCCTTTTTTGAATCATATTTCCTATTTGGAGAATTTGAATACTGGATATGTTTTTCTTCTCTTTTTTCTAATCCCTGCAGTAAAAATACTACGATGGCAATGTAAAAGATATTCCCACTAGTTTGGACAGACAACAAATCCAGATATGGGTATCATATAGACTTATTTTTTTAATGTCCTTGTTGCCTTTATTTGCATTCCTTTTTTCCTTCTCTGGTAGCACAACCTAAAATACTGCGCTTTTTCCTCTTCTTGTCATATGCTTTTGGGCAGAACCAAGCAGATTTCACTGACACCAAATTGATGACTCCTGATCCTGATAAAGCTACCAAGCCATGGTTTCTAAAGGTAACATACCAAATCAACACCCGTTTTTCAGGAGACTTCGATCATGCTTTAAACACTATTATGGTGGACGATTCTCCATTGAAAACAATTATAAATCCAGTAAGTTTTCTTGTTACTGCTCCTTCATATTTTTATCATTTTCCTCTACCATCTTTGTGCCTAACTTTGTCCTTGCTATAAACGTATTCTAGCGCAACACAGCTGTGTTCCCGAAAACATGGCATCTTTGGGATGAGAAGGATAACGCATTAAGTCTGAATTATGTTATGTGTTTAGTGTTACGTAAAAATCCCAAGTTATCATATATATGGTTTTTGTTAACAGGCAAAGAGGGAGCTATCCGTAGTTTCCTCTATAGTCTACCGTATGATGGGGATATCCGAGACCATATGCTAACAAAAAAGCCAAAATGTTTCCGTCAAGAGGAAGCTGATAGCACAATCGCTATGGTTTGGGGTAATTCATATTTTGCGGCAAATTTAAGGTTGGTGTCTTACTCCACATGACTAGTTATGGAATCCTGAAATGTTTTAAGATATCATGTGTTGCAATCCTCTTAAGGTTGGTGTCTTGCTCCACATGACTAGTTATGGAATCCTGAAATGTTTTAAGATATCATGTATTGCACATCCTCTTAACTTTCCTGGATTTGCTATTAATTTTCATATCCAAGCATATTTTGTTTTCCCTAGTAACGAATGTTTGTTTCTGCTTCCCAGAAAGATTCTGGAACAGGAAAAAACAGAGGCCGGATCTACAATAATTGGAATCTCCCGATCTACAAAATTGAGAGAGATATCAGCTTATAGATTGGATTCGTAGGAAGTTAAACCTTTAAATCAACCACTTAATACCACCTATCTGATTTCCACTCAATTGCTTCAATACTATTCAGAGTATTAAAATTGAACAATTAATAGTTAATATGAAGTCATCTTGTATGTGGACTACTGTATAAACAAGAATTATTTTACTTTATTTTTGGTGGACAAGAAATATGTTTTTTTGTTCACATGAAGAATAATTCCTACATTGAAATATGCCGATGGCAAAACATGTGAACAAGCATTGTGTAAATTATCGAAATGCCTTGGACACACTGGATAACGAATCATTGGCCCACTGCTCTTCTTTCCCCTTCCAGTTGTAAAAGAAAATGCACCACCACCTCTCATCACTAGGTCCACCTCCTCTGCCACCATAATTCCCTCTCATCACTAAACCAAATTAAAGTTCATAACAAACAAGAGAAGAACAAGTTTATTAAAAGACAAGAAATTGAGAATGACAAGAAATAGTTCCTCCACAACCTTTTGATCTTCAGACAACTTGTGATCTCTGTTAGAGCATAGCTCGGTTGAACCCACCAAGCGTTGGTATGTCAAATTTGGTTGTCATATTTTAGTGAATCAAAACTTATTTAAAGAGTCGCTTGATTATATACGAAAGTCAACTTCGTATATGTTAGCTTGAAAGTGTAAGGATATGAGACTTACAAGTATTACATGAAGTCTTGAAGAATGCGAAGAAGTATGGATCTACAACGAAAACATCATCCTTCCTCTTGAGATTAGTAATATTTGACTTGATCTGTTTCATTCCCTAACGTATCTTTCAAGTCGTGCATATTGAAAACATAACTGCGAAGCTGTGTATGATACTCTAGTTAGACATAGTATTAAGGAATACAATACGAGGTTTATTGCTTAACCATTAAACTTTGTATATAAGATAGCGACATGATCATATGAATGCTATTGTGATTATGTATGGGTATGAGTGGAGATTTCATCCTAGGAAACAATGTTTTACATTCGTTTAAAGGAAGTAAGTTCATAATTATTTTTTTGTGAATCAAAAGGGAAATCGCTAGGCTTATTGGTATTGTTATTCATTGCAAATCTATTTTGAATTACCAATATGTGTGTTTAGTATAACCGCTCATTAAATTGTTTATGTATCTTGGTAAAACTATTCACAAGGCCTGAATTATGTATTGGTATGACTTTTATTAGTGAAACCGATCTTAAGTAATCACTCAAGATGGTATGATCGATGCCTTGTAAATATCAACTTTTATCTAGCCATTGGGGAACCGATCCTAGTAAGAGGTGCAACAAATTTACAAGAGGGGAATCGATCCTTGTAAGAGGTGCAACATGTTTTTAGTAGATGGGGGAACCGATCCTACGAACATGTGCAACTAGTTTGTAGTTTTGGGGGAACCGATCCTATGGACATGTGCACCAAATACAGGTAGTTACCATAAGTATGTGGGGAACCGATCCTAGTACCGAGTCAACCGAGTTTTGGTAACTAGCGTGACTGTACGCAGTACTCACATGGAGGTAGAACCGAACTTGTTTTGGTAAAACAGTGAAACCCATGATTGGTGATTTGATAGGATAATCAATCACATAGTTCTTGGAATTCAGATGAACCAATTCTAAACTTGTTTGGAAGTGTGGCAAATCGTTTCCAAGATTGTAAGTATGAAAAAGGACTTGTAAAGTAAAGATGTCGACATACTTTGAACATGTGCAATAACTCTTATCATTAATTGTTCAAAGATATTCCTTAATAGCTAAAGGAGAATCCCAGGATCGAAATAAATTGAGAATCTTTTAATTAAGGTTTCTTAGTTTTTATATGCTATTTAATTTCCAGCAATTAAATACATATCTTAAGAAAATAATAATTAGTAATGTGCATTTACTGATTATAGATTTTTATATTGGGATTTCGGTCAATATTTGGACAGTGCATGTCCAGGAGTTATGAAAACCGATTTTGTGTTTATTACATATCTTTGAGAATATTCGGTTTTAGAAATTCCTTGGCGTCCAAACTTCTTGTCTATAAATATTGAAGTTTGCATTTCTAGAAAACTAATCCTCAGAGCCAGCAAAACTACCTCAGTTGTGTTGTTACTGGTGGAGCCGCCTATCAGAGAGGAAAGTACCCTAATTAGGAGAAATCTCTTACGGCCGCTCGGTTTAAAGACTTCTTTGGGATTAAGAAGCTCTATTAGTACCGCTGGTGGGAAACTAGATAATTGCAGTTTATTTTAGTTTTCGATTGATTTGATTGACTAACGGTTGTTGAACTTTGATTGCACCTAGTTTGTTTATGCTTGAGAATCTTCTATTCTGATATAAGATTCACTCAAACTAGATCGAAGTTTCGACGGGGATCTTTAGACTGTTTGTAGATCTAAAGACGTCTTGTGATAATCCAACGTTAATAGACTCCGTTCTGTGTGTGATTGATCACAAGAGATTCAAGTTGATTGTGTGCAGGTGCTGATTGAAGATCAAAGAATATTTGAAGACAAGAAGACTTTTTGGGTTCATAATCTTTGGTGTGCACAATACTTGTTTCGGCTGGAATGGGATCCAACTATAATCGGTTTATCTTTATGATAAATTGGATTGATTAGTTGAGTAGATCAGCATCAATACACTTCTTTGTGATTAATAGTATTGATTGCATAGTCTAACAATTATTTCGGTAATTGTTGAGAGATTGATCTAAGGACCCGACAAAGGATTTTATTGGTTAAACGGAAGAGACTTTGTCAAACTCATATCACGTTGTTTGAAAAGAGTTGTTACCGAACAGATTTGTTGTTCCTTTACTGTTTGGAATACGAACCATAGGAATTGTTCCAAGTGAGTGACTTACTGCAAGTTTGAGGCGCATGGATACTGAGGAAACTAGGTGAACTATAGGTTTAGTTGCTTGGTCTCAACTATACGAAGTTGGTTTGATTTTGTATAGCGGTTTAATTCTGAGAGTATTCAATTCTGGACTGGGTCCCGAGGTTTTTCTTCATTTGCGGTTTCCTCGTTAACAAAATATTGCTGTGTCATTTACTTTTATTTTCCACAATTATAATTGTGTTTATTATAATTTAAACTAAATCACACAAACGTTAATTCCTATTTTACTTTATAGACAATCCCTAGAGTTTGGTTAAGTCCAAACCTATTATCAAGTAAACATACTTCGTTGTTGTATTGTCTCAATCTCATATCCATAGACGATCACACGAAGTGTGAACCGATTAGTTGTATTGTCTTGACTCAGTCCATAGACAATCACTTTCGGAAAAGGACTTATAGGTGGAAAAGTTTTAGATTGAGGTATATTTTGCACCCTCCTCTTTTCAATTGGTATCAGAGCAGGCAAACACGAAAAGATCTAACAACCTGTGTTTGATGCGATCCAACCTATAATACATGAGTCAAAGTAAAGTTAAGCGGGAGCGAAAACTAAAGAAAGTCTCAGTTAACGTATCGCAAGATGTTGAAAGTTTTGATTTTAAGAAATGCTTAAAAGGATCTTCTTCATTAAGTTCTACTTGCTCTTTTGGGAATAAGTCTGAATGTTCTCTAGACGAGGCTAAGTTAAGTCCTGTATTCGAAAGCAATGATTCATTCTCTGAAAAATGTCTTTTTGATAACGAGAATTTTTTTAGTTCTATGCTTGAGATTTCTGATGAAAGATCAAGTGTAAAAACATCTAAACTAAAGGAATTGAACAAACAATTTCTTTTTTGTTCTAATGAACTCGTTTCAGCACTTGAAAGAGAACGAGATTTAACCTTAAAGTTTCAAAATCTCGATGAAGAGCATAACTTGCTTAAAGAAAAATTCTCACAACAAATACAGAGTCTTCAAGACAAAGTATATACTAGTCTTTCTCGAGCGGAGATTTTAGAGAAAGATCGTGATGCTACTCTTGAAAAAGTACATTTCTTGGAAGAGAAACTTGTTGATTATGATGCAAGGATTAACTCTCAACAAAAGAGTTTCGAAGAGAAAGAAGGTGAATATCTCTCCCGAGAAAAACGCCTTGAGGCTGATCTAGCTAGTGCTCTTGAGAAAATCAAGGTGTTGAAAGAAGAAAATTTGGACCTTAAAAGGTTCAATGCTAGCTCAAACAATTTAACCTCAATATTAGAAGCAAGTAGAAATCATCGTGATACACGAGGATTGGGCTATAAGGGAATAAATGCTTCAAATATTAGCAAAGAGGTAAAATTTGTTAAAGCTAAAAATTCTTCTAAACCAGAGGCTTCCACTGATATAAAAAATGCTCGTATTTTCTATAAAGAAGTAAAACCAGTCAAGCCTAAGAATCATGTTCAACCATTCTCTTCAAGTACGACAATCAAAGAGAGCACTTATGTTAATGACAAGGAAGCAACAAAGTTGAACAAAGATAAGAAGAAGAATAGGAGGAAGAAAAATCGTCGATCTCCAATACAAGAGGATCCACAAAAAGGTAACATTAAAACTCATACTTCGTATGTTACTAAGCATTGTTGTTATTGTTGTAATAAAAGGCATGTGGAATGGGGGTGCAATATTCGTAAGTTAAAAGATACACTTTCTTTTGTATCAAACGAATTGGATAAGATTGCTCCCCAAAGGAACTCAGATCGATATTGTCCAAAGTTTAGGCAAAAGAATTCTTATAATGATAAATCATGTTTTGCCCATCGCTCGTCAAAGACATCTTATAAAAGACCCTATTATAGAAAAAAAGATGACTTTGCAAATGCTAAGACAAGATCTGATGTTCCAAATTGGAGAAAAGTTGTTTCGCAAAGTATCCAAAAGGAGAATCGTCCTAATGGTATGAAGGAGAAAGTTGCTCCTGCGAAACCCAACTCTAAATGGGTCCCGAAATCCTCCACAGCCAATAAGGGACCAAAAGTTAGTCACAAGAATGACTCTCAGCTGTTAATTGCTGGTGACAATAATTATAAGAGTCTTCTTGAAAGACTAAAGAAAGACATCATGTTTGAAATCTCTTGTACTAATAAAGGTTGTGATAATGACACTCTTCCTCACAAGTCAAAGAAGAAAAACAAGAGATGGAACAAGAGAAAAAAAACCAAGCAAGAGGTCAAGAATGATAATTCTGTCTTAGTCACTCATGACGAACAAGACAAGGCTCAACTCAACACAACCTAGTTGTGTTAGAATGTGCATGCTCACCTTAGTGCTCAATCTTTTGAAAGGTGAGGAAGTACATGAAACTGAGCACGTGATCTCTCGGTTATTATATGACTAATTAACATCTTTAGGGAGATTTCTTTTCTTCTATACTCATACTTTCTCTATCTATATTTGAGGTTTTGATAGAAACGGTAATTTTGAGTTTACGATGTTGATATCTACTGATCATATATGTGTATCTCTTGTTTTTATGGTTAAAACGATCCAAAAATCACCAAATTCGGACATCGTATGCAAAAGTTATGTCAAAAACAGTTTAGTGTTGTGATCCGTCAAAAGTAACTCTTGGGAACCGATCCTAGTGATAGGTGCATTGTTGGGAACCGATCCTAGTGAGAGGTCCCCATGCGAAGGAGTGTAAAATTGTTTTGCCTAAAAAAATTCGTCCGAACCCGGAATGACCTCATTCTTTTTGTGTTGGTTTAGCAATTCAATTCCTTACAAGATAGAGGTAATTGCAATACTTGATTTTATGTTGAATATTTATGGTGTATTGCAAATTGATTTATGAGATGTATGTTTTCGGTTTTCATGACCTTAATATTTGATCTCATAATATCTGAACCCTTATGGTTTGGGTGACTTTTTGATTTAGCGGGATTAAGTTCTAGCCCAAGTTGGTAGGCTTTATCAAAGGATCATGAGGGGTTCCTGTAGAAACAATATGTGAAAAAGTCACAATATGTTAAATCTTTTGGTTTAGCATAAAAGCATATAAGTTTCGAGGTTTCAACTTTTGCATCGCATAGTTAAAACCGGTTTTCAACCTTTCTCTGGTAAAGGTTGATCTTTGTTGTTGTTCTTTTGTTTTGGTGGGAGGATGGCAACTTTAATGGGGGGGAGTTCTAAGTGAACTTGCGCTTAATGACATAGCATAAGGGGAGAAGAGGATGCGGAATTTGAGGTAACAATCTTGTTAGTTAATTGTTTTCCTGTTTTAGAAAAGCATGATTTTATTTCATATCTTTATTGCTTTTGCTTAACAAAATTTCTGTACAATTGATGTTGATTCCATTATTTGTGTATGGAAGTTTGATTGTGATTCAATTGTTTCCGGTTAAGAAAAACTATTGTTATCTTTCGTTATTGTTTGATATCAATTGTTTAGGCTTACAAAATTTCGGTGCAATTGCGGTGCTATAATGTCTATGTTTGTTTCAATTGCTTCCGGTTAAGATAATTGATTATGCAAGTTGATTTATTTGGTTTGTATGGATTGTTTATGGCTTAACAAAAGGTTTCGGGATCATTTGTTTAGTCCAAGTGATTTCCGGATAAGAGAAACTAAGTTTTTCGGATCTTTGTTAGACTTATCAAATGTGGAGGTTTCGATTATTCAAGTCTAACCGAATGCCTTAACAAGAATTAATAGTTAACTAACCTAGTAATTGTCTTGTTTAAAAGTGAAAGGTCTAAGTTATTATTGAGAATAATTAGAGCCTGATGAGAAAAATAAAGTTAATTCTGATCTTTATTTTGGTCTTATCGAACAAGCGATTGTATTTGTACAATCGGTTTAACAAAAGAACTAAGGTGCTTAGTCGATTTTTGATGTGCTAAACTATTAGGGAAAATTGCTTCGGGCAATTGTTTCCTAGATAACATGTTAAAACCAAATTACTTGTAGTTTCGGTTTTAATATTGGTTATCTAAAATAGTGTGTAAAACCCTCGTGCTCAACTCTTATAGGTTTGCAAATTCTCTTTGTGAGATTTGTAAAATCCTTTCGGTTTATCCTTTATTTTTTCGTTTCTTTGTCATTTTGTGAGAAAAAGGGGGAGAAATATATGGACTAAACAAGTGATATTGACTTGTTGTGAGTTGGTATCACTAAGGGAGAGGACATTTGTGCTAAAACGTTTATTCTAACGAAAAGAGTGAAAGCATAGACTAAGGGGGAGTCACATATCATATGATACGTAGTTATGAGGAACTACATGAAAATAACAAAGACACGCGGATTGAAAATATACCTATCTTACCTTTAGAGGGAGTATTAGCTTTGTTATTATAATGTCAGCAGCGACATTTAAGGATTGAATTTAATGCAGGTTTTGTGCTGTTGAACTTGGAATAGCGTATGTGTGTAATGAATTATTGTAATTTGTTTATCCATATGATGTAAGAGCATAACTCGGTTGAACCCACCAAGCATTGGTATGTCAAGTTTGGTTGTCATATTTTAGTGAATCAAAACTCATTTAAAGAGTCGCTTGATTATATACTAGAGTCAACTTCGTATAGGTTAGCTTGAAAGTGTTAGGATATGAGACTTACAAGTATTACATGAAGTTTTGAAGAATGTGGAGAAGTATGGAGCTACAACGACAACATCATCCTTCCTCTTTAGGTTAGTAATATTTGACTTGATCAGTTTCATTCCCTAACGTATCTTTCAAGTCGTGCATATTGAAAACATAACTGCGAAGCTGTGTATGATACACTAGTTAGACATAGTATTAAGGAATACAATAAGAGGTTTATTGCTTAACCATTAAACTTTGTATATAAGACATCGACATGATCATATGATTGCCATTGTGATTATGTATGGGTATGAGTGAAGATTTCATCTTAGGAAACAATGTTTTACATTCGTTTAAAGGAAGTAAGTTCATAAACTTGTTTTGTGAATCGAAAGGGAAATCGTTAGGCTTATTGGTATTGTTATCCATTGAAAATCTATTTTGAATTACCAATATGTGTGTTTAGTATAACCGCTCATAAACTTGTTTATGTATCTTGGTAAAACTATTCACAAGGCCTGACTTATGTATTGGTATGACTTTTATTAGTGAAACCGATCTTAAGTAATCACTTAAGATGGTATGATCGATGCCTTGTAAATAGCAACTTTTAAATAGCCATTGGGGAATCGATCCTAGTAAGAGGTGCAACAAATTTACAAGAGGGGAATCGATCCTTGTAAGAGGTGCAACACCTTTTTAGTAGATGGGGGAACCGATCCTATGAACATGTGCAACAAGTTTGTAGTTTTGGGGGAACCGATCCTATGGATATGTGCACCAAATACAGGTAGTTACCATAAGTATGTGGGGGAACCGATCCTAGTACCTAGTCAACCGAGTTTTGGTAACTAGCGTGACTATGCGCAGTACTCACATGGAGGTAGAACTGAACTTGTTTTGGTAAAACCGTGAAACCCATGATTGGTGATTTGATAGGATAATCAATCACATAGTTCTTGGAAGTCAGATGAACCAATTCTAAACTTGTTGTGAAGTGTGGCCAATCGTTTCAAAGATTGTAAGTATGAAAAAGGATTTGCAAAGTAAAGATGTCGACATACTTTGAACATGTGCAGTAACTCTAATCATTAATTGTTCAAAGATATTCCTTAATAGCAAAAGGAGAATCCCAGGATCGAAATAAATTGAGAATCATTTAATTAAGGTTTCTTAGTTTTTATATGCTATTTAATTTCCAACAATTAAATGCATATCTTTAGAAAATAATAATTAGTAATGTGCATTTACTGATTATAGATTTTTCTATTGGGATTTCGGTCAATATTTGGACAGTGCATTTCCAAGAGTTATGAAAACCGATTTTTTGTTTATTGCATATCTTTTAGAATATTCGGTTTTGGAAATTCCTTGGCGTCCAAACTTCTTGTCTATAAATATTGAAGTTTGCATTTCTAGCAAACTAATCCTCAGAGCCAGAAAAACTACCTCAGTTGTGTTGTTACTGGTGGATCCGCCTATAAGAGAGGAAAGTACCCTAATTAGGAGAAATCTCTTACGGCCGCTTGGTTTAAAGACTTCTTTGGGATTGAGAAGCTCTATTAGTACTGCTGGTGGGAAACTAGATAATTGCAGTTTATTTTAGTTTTCGATTGATTTGATTGACTAACGGTTGTTGAACTTTGATTGCACCTAGTTTGTTTATGCTTGAGAATCTTCTCTTCTGATATAAGATTCACTCAAACTAGATCGAAGTTTCGACGGGGATCTTTAGACTGCTTGTATATCTAAAGACGTCTTGTGATAATCCAACGTTAATAGACTCTGTTCTGTGTGTGATTGATCACAAGAGATTCAAGTTGATTGTGTGCAGGTGCTGATTGAAGATCAAAGAAGATTCGAAGACAAGAAGACTTTTTGGGTTCATAATCTTTGGTGTGCACAATACTAGTTTCGGCCGGAAAGGGATCCAACTATAATCGGTTTATCTTTGTGATAAATTGGATTGATTAGTTGAGTAGATCGGCATCAATACACTTCTTTGTGATTAATAGTATTGATTGCATAGTCTAGCAATTACTTCGGTAGTTGTTGAGAGATTGATCTAAGGACCCGACAAAGGAGTTTATTGGTTAAACGGAAGAGCCTTTGTCAAACTCATTTCACGTTATTTGAAAAGAGTTGTTACTGAACAGATTTGTTGTTCCTTTACTGTTTGGAATACGAACCAAAGGAATTGTTCCAAGTGCGTGACTTACTGCAAATTGGAGGCGCAGGGATACTAAGGAAACTAGGTGAACTATAGGTTTAGTTGCTTGGTCTCAACTATACGAAGTTGGTTTGATTTTGTATAGCGGCTTAATACTGAGAGTATTCAATTCTGGACTAGGTCCTTGGGGTTTTCTGCATTTGCGGTTTCCTCGTTAACAAAATCTTGCTGTGTCATTTACTTTTATTTTCCGCAATTATAATTGTGTTTATTATTATTTAAAGTAAATCGCACAAACGTTAATTCCTATTTTACTTGATATACAATCCCTAGAGTTTGGTTAAGTCCGAACCTATTATCAAGTAAACATATTTCGTTGTTGTATTGTCTCAATCTTGTATCCATAAACGATCACACGAAGTGTGAACCGATTAGTTGTATTGTCTCGACTCAGTCCATAGACAATCACTTCCGGAAAAGGACTTAAAGGTGGAAAAGTTTTAGATTAAGGTATATTTGGGTACCCTCGTCTTTTCAATCTCTATCTATGTTGTTGGTTTCTAAAACATACTCCTTGAATTCTTCAGTTGACCCTAGTATGGCTTGAATCTGACAAGTTATGTTGATCTCTTCATCATCATCAATCTCATGTTCAAAAATAAGTTCTTCATCATCACTTTCATTGGGTTCATCAGGAATTCCATCCACATCTAGATGTGACATAACTTCATCAGGGTCAACAATAGTAGATGCTTGAATTTCTGATGTGCTTGACTCAACTTAGTCTGTACAAGGATTGCTTTTGAAAGGAAACTAATTCTATAGCATAGATCCAGAATTATAAAAACGATAAATCAAAGTTCAAATAAGATCACTGAGTATGAAAATTAGGTCAAAATATAAATCAAACCCACCATGATCAATGCCATAGTTGTATTCATCGACATAATGCTTACATATCCAAAATACCAACGTCCAACATATACCTTTATTCAGGTCAGAACTGCACAAACAAACAGATAAAGTGGTTACTTCGGATGAGAGAGTCCAGACTTATATTGACCTCGTGTGAATTCACCACTTGGGATAATTACTTCAAGGAACTGTTTCTTGTAGAATTGCACAGCCATTTCTCGACGATATCGTAGAATTTGACCTTTAACAATAATTTTATAGTCAATGTCCCTGATTAGATGCTCGAAGAACTTTAAAGCATATACCTCGCATGAGGTGCTACTATATGCATAAATGGAGTTGGCATCAGAAATATATATAATTATTTATTTAACTTACAAAATAACCAACATCAGAAGATAAATTGGGATGAAATAGAACACAGATGTCAGGAAAAGAGTAGTTACCTTTCGGGTTGTTGAGGGCAATCCTCAATAAACTCGATACGCCAGTGTCCATCAATTACGTTGGCCTTCAAATATTTGGCTATCCGTTTGATTTCGGCATAAACTCCGCCAGAATTAACAGTACGACGCGGTCTCTTGGAATCATAGATATAAATTTCACGTTGTTTTAAGTTGATACTTACCGCCACCCAGTGGTATTTTTCGACGATATTCACCACACCATACAACATAGAGACCTTTTACCACAGTTTAGCCCCACCAAATGGCAATATCCCGTTTTCATAATCTTTCAATTTACGAGTATTCGGCTTTCCATTCACATAACCCTATGTAACAAAATCTAAGGTCAGTTAAAACAATGCATTACTCTAAAAGTTAAAAATAATCTCACACAACATACTTTATAGTAAGTATCTATGGTTGTACAGTCGCCACAGATGCCAATATTTGACTCCCTCATGAGACGCAACATAATGTTGATATACTATATGAAAACCCATAAGACATTAAGTTGAAAACCGTATGAAAACCCAGAAGACATAAGTTGAAAACCCAAAAGAACTAAAACTGTTATCATCAGGGATAAAAAATCTTATATCAATTTTTAGGTTTAATTCAATTTAACATACATCCGTCCCTAATACCTCTTCCTTCTTAAGTAATACTTTAAAATCCTCATAGCGTAACCAGTGTCCGTCAGCACCGTCGTCGCTATGCCACACAATAATACAATTGTCAGGTTACTTTTTAAATAAACAAGCACACCGAAGAAAAATAAAGGATATAGCAGGGACACTCACCCTTGGTGTATGAAATTATTCACACAGTTTATGTCTTGCTCCGTTATCTGCGAGCAAGTTTCGAAATTAAAAAAAAAAAATTCCACACGTTTGGGGAGGTTCTTCACGCTATCTTTCTTCTCACCTCTCTGATCGGACTCAGGGCCCCCCAAAACATCGAAGTAACCATCAATAAAAATCCATTCTTATCAGCAGTGGTATTCACATCAGTGATACTCAAATCTTGCAAAAGATTGATCCTTTTGGGAGAAGACTGCCTACCGGCAACATTCATTCTCTTTTTAAGCATTCCATCAGTAGTGATTTCAGGAGTAGTCAATCCATACGTAGTATCAGCATTGAGAAGACCAATTTGTTCTTCTCTGTGAATATCACATTGTTCCTTAATTACTGAAGCAGGAGCAGCTTCTTTCGGCTTACCTCTACTTGCTAGTTTGCTTGTGAGGTTTAAAATACTTTCCAATATTAGTATGGACTCATTATGCACATCTGACTCTGGCTTATCTTCTTCCATCATGTTTTGCAGATGACCTTCTTGTTTTTCAATTAAATTAACTAGCTGCGTATGCCTACTGAGCAATTCAACATAATCTTCCTGCCGGTGCTGTTTCAGCATTTCAGATTTGTAGGGATCCTGTTTCAGTGTATCCGTGTCATTGGCATTTATGTTCTCTTGGTATTCTTCCTGTATGAGTTTTTGCTCTTCAGCTAGGATAGGTTTTGTCAATGTTGGTGACATCTGTATATACATATAAAACATAATAAAAAGACTTAGTCAAATAAAAAAACACATAACACCTGTACACTGTGTAAAAACACCTAAACCATGCACCTTACTCATTGCTCCACCCACATCCTTTTCAATTGTACTACTAATTTTAGCAAGATTCCACCTCACGAACCTTGGATTCTTTTCAAGGTTCTCCGGCATCATACTACTATTGTTTTCGGCAAACAGATACTGCAAAATAAACAGTTTGAGTTAGAATTTTACTGTCTTTTTTTTAAGTAATATAAATGACTGTGAGAGGTTGAGCGAACGTACAAACAAATGGATCACACATCCAGAAACTTTATTCTTTGTAGGATTCTGGATATGATCTCTTATGCTTTTCATAAGATGAGAGTGAATAAGATCTGCCCAACAAGTCCTATTCATCTTGTCCAATGATGTAAAGTATCCTTCAAATTGAGTCCGACTCATGCTCCCATTAATTTCGGTGAAGAACATTGTTACGCATAAGTAAAGCGTAAATAACATTACCAAATCCTCTGCATCTTTTTCAGTTTGTTTTTCTGCTTCAACACGCATTATTGATAAAATGAACACCTCTATATCCGCTTTATACAACCGAATCTTATCGTTTCTTTTTGGATTGAAAGATTGCAACCTGTTTATCGGTAGTTTATGGGTTTCTTCGGAAGGCATTTCTAGTTCATCGTCTGTATCAGATCCTGAGTACACAATTTTCTTCAATCCAAATATAACAGCTAATATTTCAGATGTGCTTTTTACAACTACAAGATTGTTATTTGAATCGTAAAAAACAAAAGCATGTTCTTTTCCATAAGAAACACTGTACTTTTTCACCATTTTATCTACTGCATCATCAGTCCTCGATCAATCTTTTATGTTGATTTTTTCATAAATAAAAAATCTAAGTACATTCCAAAACGGGCTATCCATAAGCTTCTCCAACTGCAATTCAGTGAACCACACTTTCTTTTTATCTTTCTTTCTGGATTTTTCATCCTTCTCAAAATGAGTACTGAAAAACTTACATAGACCATTAACACTGCATTTATACACCCATCTACGCTGTGTTGAACTTGATTTGACTACAAAAACCAAAAGAAGCACTATCAAAATATGTTTCATACTTGTTGTGGACACACTTTTGGACATCAAGCAATACCCAGTTTCATACAAAACCATGGATGAAATCACACAGGCATGCATACCTATAAATAATCCTAGTGCACATTAATCATCATTAATCTAGTAAAAACATTTAAGTTTCTAATCCATTAAATTGAAACAGAAATCATGGAAATGGTTATAATATAATAATACCTTTCTTTACGGTAGCAAGGTATTATAATATGTTTCATATGTAATCTGTCTTGACTACAAAAAACCATAGAAGCACAAATCAAAATATGTTTCATATGTTTTTTGCGCACAATTTTGGACATCAAGCAATACAGAACTAGTAAAAAGTTAACTTGTAATCATGTAAATAGTCCTACTTTTTCAGTACCTTTCCTGGGAGCTCGTTTCTTTATTTTTGGTAATCGTCTCGCTGGTACTTGTTGGGTCTTGTTAACCATTGTTTCTTCTTTGATTTTCTACTAGGGTTTTTTATTGGGTGATTGTTGTCTTTTTGAGCACTAGGTTTTTACCTGCAATGATTGAAGAATAAATAGATTAGATTAACAGATGAAACAAATCGTATCTAGAGTAACATATTCACAGATTAACATATCGTATTATAAAAAAACCCTCAAATCGATTCAAACATGAAACCCTAAAAAACAGACGATGAAAAAAAACCCTAAAATCGAAACTGATGATGATAAAAGACTTACGCAATCGATTAACTGATGATTGAAACCCTAAAATCTATTAATCTCTTCTTAATCGATTCAGCTGATGGGAGAAAAAGAGAGAAGAAGACTGCAGCTGCGAATGAAAGAGAGTCTGAAAAAAGAAATGAAATGAAAACTCGAGTAGATGGGAAATAAAGACCAAGGGGAGAAACATCCTCTAGTTCATTTTGGCGTGGGGTGGAAACATCTATCACGCATGTGAATGGCACACGCGGAAACTGCAAGTTTGTATGTAGGGACTAACCTTGTAAACAATAATGTTCACATGAATAAAAATCACTACATCAAAATATGTTGTCTGGGACAAAACATCTGAACAACTCTTGTTTACATTATCGATAATTTGACGAGGTACGATTTGACGAATGGATTCAGCGGTCCAGTGACTTCTCCAACCTCACACATTTTATCTATGTAATCGGATTTATTTTTATTTTATTCTCTTGAAAATAATTTGACTATTAAATGTTCAATTTTAGAACTTTTATTGTTTTGTTTTTTTTCCTTATTTTATTTTTTACCTATTTATTTAAAAACAAAAGCTTCTATTTTTATAATTTCTTTAAAAAAAAATAATTAATAATCTTTTTTATTTCTCAAAAAATTAAAAATTAAAGTTGGCTGTAAGCTTCAAATATATAAAGGGAATACACGTCGTAGCATAGCAGATAGCCTTGGTTCAATGGTTAAGCTCATAGTTAGACTTTTAGGTTTGATGTTCGAATCTTTCTTGCACCTTAATTTGTTTTTTAATTTCATATTATGGGTGATTTTCTTCTTCTTAATGGAGAATCAGAGTTTGAAGACTCACAAATTATGGGCGATTTTCTTCTTTTTAATGGAGAATCAGAGTTTGAAGACTCACAAATCAAAATGGTTGAATTTAATTTCAAAATCCATTTGTCGTAAATCCTCTTGGAATTACATGCAATTAGTATGTATGGTGTACTCTAGTTTCTTTGTAATAGGAATTTTCATTATCATTTGTATTATTTTTTGTTTGAATTTGATATACGAATTGTTGACAGTTTATTAATCAAAAATTCGCTTTTTTTCCTTCAAATTTATTTTTTTATTTTTTTATAGTGCATGTGCAGGTGAGATACGGGCATAGACCAGGCAATTGTCTTGTATTAATCTGAAACGGAAAACCTCTTATTGCAACCATTCAGAAGCGAGTAATAGCCATAATTATGACCCTACAATCTATTGAAGTGATCGAGGAAGGAAACGTTTGACCAATTACTGGGATAACGATCCCCTTAAATCTTGACGGGTTAAAAGTGGGTCTTCTCCAGTAAACAATATAAATCCAGGATTGTAGAGCCAACGCTTCATTTTCCTTGCCATCTCTCTCTGTAAACCTTGAGAAGAAAACAGAAGACAAAGATTTTGTTCCTGAAATTATTCCAGCAAAAATGCCTCGAGTTTTTTTGGACGACCAAAGGGAGTCCCTATGTGATGAAAAAAAACCAAAGATGTCAGTGACAGAGAATGTGCAGAGAAAAAAAATCGATTTTTTTTTCACCAAATTGAGTTATAATTTGAGATAGTTACGCAAATTGTTCAACAATTTCAACCAACAACAATCAAACGAACAAATTATCAGTTCAAAGTTATTCTAAAATTCCATTGCATCAATCAGAATCGACTAAAGATCCAAAACCAGAGCAAAAAATTTGAAAAGAAAAATTTCAGTTAAACGTTGAAGATGAAGATGATTGATTCTAGGTGCGGGTTTCTGCATCAGAACCCACTTTACAAGCATAACGAGTACAATTGTAGACCCATTAATTAAATTTATCTATTACTTATTCTAACAACAAGGTATTTGGATTTATCGATTGATCAATCAAAAAAACAAAAAACAGAGATGTTCTTCTGTTCGGGTAGAGAAGACGATTCCGGTAGACCAGAGTTATGGTATACAGTAGTTATTTCCACCCACCTTTACACGCTCCCCCTTGAGCTCATTTACTACCTCACCGAGTTAACTGAGTTGCACCCCCTTTTTCTTCCCAAATCAACCAAACTCTCAATACCCTAGCTATACCGAGTGATGCTGATGACGAACAATTGGTTGCTGATCCATACTTAAACATTTTGCTGTCGAAGCTTGGGATGAGATTAATGTTGGATTCGTCAGTCTAAGCAAATTGAAAGGTACGGGGGTTGGTATGAACAGTGATAAATGTAATTTGTATCCTAAATTTAAGTGAATGGGTGATTTTGAGAAGTGGGTGTGTTATAATTTCTTTACCCATGTTTTAACTGCTAACGGTTCAACTTGACTAATACATGTTTTCTATCTCCTTTACCACTTTTTGTAACTCCTTTTAATCAAATTTGCTCTCATGTGCCGAAAAAAAAAGAAAACGAATTGATCAAAACCTGTTTGGTAAAATGCCTCAAAGAACAGATTGTCATGTCTCCCAAACTTCGATTGTAGTTTAGGATTATAAAGAGTTTTTGGTTACTGGGGGTTTGTGTATATGCATTTTATAACAATGACCTAGTGTTGCGCAATCCTCATAACATCCCGCAAATACATTTTTCGGTTCATTTTAAAGATGGGAAGTGTTGTACATATCTCTGCATCTAATGACCTTTTTGGATATCTGGTTTCTAATAAAAAAATTATGTATGTTTTTTTTTTGCTGGTGTTGCAGCTTCGCAGCATCAGGTCAACAGATATCAATAGCCATTTTATCAAGAGTCATCAACACCAGCATCAGCTTCGTACTGAACGTGTTTGGAAGGGAACTGCCTTTGGTGGATTCAAGAGTCATTCTCAAGTGGCATGGCTTGTTGAAAACTACAGGAAGAAGGTACTTAACTCCACAAATTCCTTTTATCCAGCTTTCCACTAATCCATACACTCATATGATTACAAGCAATCACACAAAAATCAAATCTTTTGTATTTTTCTAATATATTTTTGTTGTTTGTTTTTTTGCTGGTGTTGCAGCTTTGCAGCATCAGGTCAAGGGTCACTAATAGCCCTTTTCAGATGGTCAACGAATGTGTAAAGGAAGAAAACTGCCTCGGTGGATTCAAGAGTCATTCTCAAGTGCCATGGTTTGTTGAAAACTAAAGGAAGAAGGTACTAAACTCCACAAATTCCTTTCATCCAGCTTTCGGCGTATTCATATGCTCATATGATTACAAGAAATCATAATAAATCAAGTCTTTTATATTTGTTACAGGAAATTAAGGTTAATGGGTAATTCTCAGTCTGACCTGGTGTGCCGCGAATAGTGATGCAAACATAAGGGTTGACAAAGGTTAAGAGTTGATCCAACCTTTCCAATGGAGTGAGACACTGAACCCCACAGTTCTTTTATTGTTATCTTCTTATTAAGACTATAAAGAGGATGTTAGTTAATAGTTAAATTGTAGTTAATTTGTTGTGCTTGAGAATAACTAGCACATTATGATTCCTATGTTTCATTAGAAGTACTACTTGTCTATTTTAGATTATGGACGCCCTGAGTTCTCTTATAAATTATAGATGGTTCACTTCTTCAAAATATATTGAATGAGGTTTTCAGTCGTGTTCTTTTTTTCTTTGGTCGGCCCTCACTGCTGCAGCAGTAATCTAGTATAGTGAAGGAGTAATTGTCGAGGAGACACCCGAGATACTTGAAGAGCATACAGTGAATTGGTATAATCCCAATTATCCAATCTCTAGTTTGCCATATGGTATTGCTTTTCCAAATGGAAGAGAGCCAATCAACTACACTCGAAATTTCAACTGGCATTGGGAGAATTTGCGATATAATCGCAGAGTGAAACTTGAGCAAAGGTATGATGAGATCCCCTCTGGCCGTGGAACAATTGTGCTGCATCAGAGATCTGGCATGCCAATTCAACAAGAGGTAAACATCTTCACTTCCAAATTCCATGTTGTTGTTTATCCTTAAAAACTGATTTATTTTTGTTAATTTAACCATGCATAGAATCATAGCCAAGAGGGTACTGAGACTGCAGGCCGAGTTCTGTTCCAGAACAGTGTCTATGAAATTGGAAGTGGAAGTGGTAATGTTGAAACTGGTACTACATCTAGTGGAGATGTTAATCCACCAAATCAGGAGCATGCAATGCAACCACCTGAGCATGGAAATCCCGGACCAGTTCCAGCATCTCTAGTACCAGCACATCCACCAGCAACTGCAAGAGAAAGAAACAATCGAAATTACCACCCTGCAGGACCAGCAAGGGCAACTAGGAGGCAGGTGGCGCAGGAGAGGCATAGGAGTCGAAGTGGGTGTCAATACGGGCCACATCATGCCTAGATAGGTGATGCTATCTTCATTATAATGATAGTTCTTAAATGGGATACCTTTTTTGCTTTGATTACCAACCTTTTCTCTTTTTTTGGTGTGCTTAGAAGAATTTGTGATGATATTTTGTTGGTTGATGCTTGTTTTAAGACTACATTTGGTTTTAGAACTTTCAGTACTATATATGCCTATGTTTATGAAGATTTGGTTTTGGGCCGAAGATTTGATAATGTTTATGCTGATTAGTTTTTTTGGGGGGCTAGTATGAATAAACTAGGTGGATCCAGTTAACCACGATCAGATGATGAGTTTTACACTCACAGAAATCAGAAATCACCACCCAAGTAACTAAGAGCGAAAATAAAACGAAGCTACTCTGATCTCTAACAATCCATAGATTCCATACCCATCTCTTGTGGTAAAAACTACTCTGGTATCTTAAGTTGCGCATCTCATCTTGCGGGAGTAGGAAATTTCCCTGACAACCAGTGCAGTAATTTTATTGCAAAAAAGTTTGAATAAAAGTATTAAAAACCTCTTAACTGATACCCAGTGTAAGAGGTTTTTACTTCCTACTCCCAGTAAGAAAGTTCATTTTTACTTCATACTTGCAACTAAAACATATAAAAAGCAAAAATCATGACGCAATGTATTATGTTTCTGCTTGGTTATCAATAAAATCCACCGAATTTTTAGTGTGCAGCTATTATCCACATTGTTTTTTTAGTGTGCAGCTATTATCTACAATATTCTTCTAGTCTGCAGTGTTTTGGTAAGACCATAATAGCCTTATAGTTGTAGATATTCCCTGTTTTCTAGTTGCGGATATTTCCTGCACAGGTTTCAGTGGATATTTCCTGTACAGCCTTCTGACTAATTATCTCTTCCCGACTTTGAAAGACCATGCAACTAGCCACACTTGATCTGTTTTTTTTGTGAGTAAGATTTCATTAGATGGAACTAGGACTCTTGGGGAGTCTGGAATACAAAAGTAGTAGAGCCATCTAATATAGAGGGTGAGTTCCTCCTCATATTAGATTTATCTACTAAGGGTTTTGTGATTAATACAAGCCGGAGGATTGTGGTTCCAATCCAATTGTGAATCTAAAGTTCTAGCGAATTTAGCTAGTGCATTTCCTGTCCTATGAACAAAATTAAAACCCAAAAAGTTTGTGCAAGAATTCGCTAGCTGCTTCATCCAAAATGTTTTTATTGCACGAAGAGACTTCAGTGGATCTGCCATTTAGATAGTTGAAAAGGCTTTCACAGTCTCCCTACATACTGAATTTTCTAATGTTCTTCTCCCTTGCCCAATATGTAGCATACGTATCTTGAAGTATGCCTACCGCCTCTGCTTTTTGAGGGTCAGCACTTGATGATGGTCCTGCTCTTTCCTCCTTCGACTTCACCTGAATAACAACAATAATATAAGCAGATTTAAAGAAATGTAGAATGCTAATTAAGAGATTAAAAATGGGTATTCAGATGAGGGAAATACCCGTCTCTCCTCCTTTAGTATTGATGAGGAGATGAGATTCATGTTGGAACCATATTGATCAATTTTGAATGACTTCCCATTTCCAGTAGAGATTGTGCAAACTTTTTCAGATGAAGATGAGGAAAAATATGGAATGGAGAAGTTAAAATCATATTTTACCTCACAATTAGTGGGAAAAGAGGAAATAGCTGAAGATCTATTTAATACATGATTAATAATATCCTCTAGTAAACCAGAACGCTGTTCAGACTCATTCAACCTAGCCAAGTCAATGACTCGGTGAGTTTCTGAGTTAACGGATCGGAAAGATTCAGACTCAGACGACAATTCCTCAACTGATTGATGATTTCCTATAAGGGATGACGATCCAACGAGATTCTGAAGAGTGTCACTACCCCTGACAAATTTAGGTAGTATTCAACAGGAACTGAAAGACCAAGACTATCTGCAATATCCTTAGGGTTCCAAATTTGAACCTGAACATTATTAAGGACAAACAGATCATCTTCAGGATAAGGATAATCGACAGAGATATCATAGATGTGCTCCAAAGGACTACCTTGAGTGATAACACAACTAGAGGGAATATTATGGTAGTTGAAGAGTATCTCAGTTACGGGGTATCCTCCTACTTTGACCAGTAACTTATCAAAAAGTGGTTTTTCAATATTTACCCAAACCATGACTCTTGGTAAACGATCTGGAGCAGAAACCTCACTTCCAACACTTACTCTGCTTACCTTTCCTATTCTGCTTGCTATTAATCCAATCATCTCTCTGATGCTTTTATGTTCATGCTTAGAATTTAGGATGCTAGCCCAAATGGGTATTTCCTTGACAGAGTCAGTTGAGATTTTCATGCCAGGATAATCTTTAGTAGCCGACATGACATTTCCTAACGGGTACCACGGGCTATTAGTTGCGATCCATGTGAAATCTTCAGAAGAATTAAAGGTGAGGATAAATAGATTGAGATCTACCTCTCTTATTTGGAAACCAATCCTTGGTCCCCAGAAGTGGCTTAGTGCACCATTTACTTGCCAGTGTGTGAGATAATCCGTGGTAAAAACTCTTGCAAGAATATTGTTCTGGCTAATGCAAAAATCTCTTACAAATTTAGGAGTTGAAAGAAGCCCTATGTTGTTGTAATTGGCAAATCTCTGTGCTAGAGAAAGCCACTTAAATGTCTATAGGTGTTTAAATTTTATGCCATTAAAAAAACTCCATAAAAAAAAAAAAGGTGAAGCAAAAAAGTTGTTTTTAGAACAAAACTCTAAATCAGGATGAAATGGGAGAGATGTTTCAGGGTAACTAGAAATGTTGAGGCTTAGGCAGAAACATTTGCACACCCGTGATTGAGGTATCAGAAGGAATACCAATCCTATTGCGACAGAGTCAACCTTAATTCTAATAACCTATAAGCTGAAAGTACGGGTTTTTGGGTAATGTGAGGTAGACAATACTAGGTTTTGGGAGACGCATCATATCTGTGGTCAGACCATCCAGCTGGGTGAATCTAATTAAATAGTATTGATGAGTAAGACTGATAGATAAAAGAAGATTTGAAAAATCCACTTAGATTGTTCACATGAAGAAAAATCCCTACACAAGAATATGCTGTTGGGGAGATACATGTGAACAAGCATTGGGAAGATAACACGAGGCCATTTATTTTAGAAAAAACTTATTTTTCTTTCATAATTTCTTTTTCTCTTAAAAATTAAAAATATTTTTTATTATGAACAACTCTTGTTTACAATTATCGAAATTCCCTGGAAAAACTAGATAATCTTTGCGAATAATTTAGTGTGCAGTTGTAGATATTCCCTGGTTTCTAGTTGCTGCTATTTCCTGCACATGTTTGAGTGGATATTTCCTGTACAACCCCTTCTGACAAAAGAAAAAACTTCATTTTCTTCTTTCATAATTTCTGTTGCTCTTAAAAATAATTAAAAATCCTTTTAAGATCAGAGGCTTGACTGTTTGATCAAATCTTTAAATCTTGATGATAGTTGATTTCTACTTTTCAATTTACTCTTCAATTACTGACTAAACACAAATTTATATGATTCAAACAAAAATGATATTTGACAAAGGTAGTGGCACAATCCCTTCAAAAATAAAATAAAAATAGCATTTACAAAGATTAGTGCAACAAAAAAATATTTTCTAGACACGCAAGTTCAAAAAAATTGAGAGTGTTAAATTTAAATCAACAGATTAAATGACAAAGGAAAAAAGAAATGAAATGAAAACCCGAGTAGATGGGAGATAAAGAGTCAAAGACCAAGGGGAGAAACATCCTCTAGTTCGTTTTGGTGTGGGGTGGAAACATCTATCACGCATGTGAATGGCACACGCGGAAACTGGCCTTGTAAACAAGATTATTCACGTGGAGAAAAATGCCTACAACAAAATATGTTGTTGGGGCCAAAACATCTGAACAACTCTTGTTTACAATTATGTTTAGTGTAAAGCTGTTATCTACAGTATTTTGGAAAGACCATAATAGCCTTATAGTTGTAGATATTCCCTGGTTTCTAGTTGCAGATATTTCCTGCACATGTTTGAGTGGATATTTCCTGTACAACCCCTTATGGTAAAAGAAAAAACTTCATTTTCTTCTTTCATAATTTCTGTTGCTCTTAAAAATAATTAAAAATCCTTTTAAGATACGGCCACAATGATACAAGACAAATCACATCACATCACGTGCAGGTCAGCAAACGTTGTTACTTTGTGAAAAGGATTGATGATTAGGGTTTATATCCAATGGGAAAAGAAGTGCGCTAGTTTTTTGACCCATTGAAGACCCCAAGAAACAAATCAGAGGCTTGACTGTTTGATCAAATCTTTAAATCTTGATGATAGTTGATTTCTTCTTTTCAATTTACCCTTCAATTACTGACTAAACACAAATTTATATGATTCAAACAAAAATGATGTTTGACAAAGGTAGTGGCACAATCCCTTAAAAAAAAAAAAAAAAAGCATTTACAAAGATTAGTGCAACAAAAACATATTTTCTAGACACGCAAGTTCAAAAAAATTGAGAGTGTTAAATTTAAATCAACAGATTAAATTACAAAGGCAAAAAGAACATTTCTTTTACCTAGAAGAAAGTAAAAAAGGATGCTAAGTTGTGAGACTTTCTCAAAAATTTGGAGACAGAGGCTAGTTCTAATTCTCGTAAAGAACAAAAGACTCAGGTACCGTCTATACATCAAAGCATTGCTATTATAGTGCAACTGTTGTCCTACAAAAAGCCTACTACTGCCTTATAACTATAGGTGTTGACTGTTATTCAAGACTAGCTTGAAAGTGTGAAGGGACTGAGTTGGTCCATATCCATAAGACTGATGGATCATGTGTGTACTTATATCAGAGATTGCAACCACTTACTTATTAGCATTGTTGCTACTTCTCTTTTTTGGGTCAATGTATGCAAGTAGCTCTTTTCATTACATTTCTCAAATGTTTTGTAGTTGCTTACCCAGGGAAGCCATTTTTTTCAACTTTATAGATCTTTCTTTGGATGGAGTCATCATTAAATGCCCTCAGACCGAGTTGTCTTAGTGACTCATGTACCCCCATACCGGGTTTTTGGGTAATGGTAAAGAACGATAACCTAACAATGACTTGCAACAATGAGGGCCGACCTAAAGTTCCAACAATCAAAACTAACTGACAGTAAAATAATCATGTACCACGATGGTTATAAAGTAAAAGCGAAAATGTGTTCAAAATGTTTTACTTTGGTTTTTCATTTAAAGCAATATATGCAAACAGAGCACGTGTTAGTTGTTACTGATGCATGGTTACCAGGTGGTCAAAACTTTAGCCTGTCTCGTGACATAATTGATGGTTACCAGGTGGTCAAAACCACATCTCGTTACCGTTACCGACTCACCACAACTCAATTTAAAAAACCACCATTTTATTGAAGAGAGAGAGAGAGAGGGGAAACGAAAACCCAAGAAATCGATTTTTTTTCCAAGATTCAACAAAAACCTAGTGATTCATCAAAAAAAAAAGATTTGGTAATGGAGAAAAAAAGTGGATAAAAAAAGAAAAGACGATCTTCAAAACTCAACATTGATTATAGTAATATTAGGTGTAATTCAGTTGTAGAAAAAGAAGATGATTTAAGAGTTGTTGTTGTGAAAGAAGAAGAAGAAGATGCAATCGAAATCGAACCAAATAAGAGGAAACTGTCAAAGAAATCTCCAATTTTTGGTAAGTAATGAGATTTGGTAATTTACTTTGTGTATGGTATGATCCATAATTTGTTTTTTTGGTAGATGCAAGTGAAGTATGTTCAATTAGATGCAATTGAAAATAAAAAAAATCATGCAAACAGTTGAATTAACCATGAATTATGTACACATTTAGGCTTAATTTTGTTTGTTACCGACTGTCTATATGCATTTCAGACCACAATTAGTGTCCGCCGGCTGCTATAAACTGGTATTAGTTGATTCAAGCTAACCAAGTCCACTAGCTTATGGTATTTGTTGAAGTCGAGTCAAACTAAATAGAAAAATTGAGTTAGATGACACTTGATAGGGTTAGAACCTAGAATATTAGAAATTTTATAAGGTTTTTAGTGTAAATTTCAAATTAAACTCTTGTAAAACTTTATTTGTTTTGTTTATGTACAAGTGCCTGATTTATCCTTTTGTTTTTGCAGAAACTTCAACTGCCATTGCGGTTGTCTCGGAACCGCTTTTTGCAGTTTCAAAACTAAAAGGTCCTGGAGATATTATCCCCTATCAAGGTGGTAAGCAAATTTGATTATATGGATGTGTAATGCTTGATGTGAAAAAGCTTGTCCACCTATATGTACAAGTGCCCTAATTATCCTTTTGTTTTTCTAGAATAACCAATTTCGCAGGGTATGCTAGTAGCAAAACAGGAAGGTTGTACATATATTGTCTCCTTTAAAGGTGGTAAGAAAATAAATTTTACCTAATTTAAAAGGTTCATCAGATGTTTAGCTCCAGAAGTATGATTTCCGAGAATTTTGTCTTCATTTTTACAGAACCAAAATCAATATCTTACAAAGGTGGCTTACATGCAGTAGCAAGTTTTTATGAAAGATTTGAGAAAGATCCAGTGAAAAGAAAAAGGCGCGATGCGCTGATACTTGAAGCGGGCTTAACAACTTCGTTAAAGAAATTACTGTGGTTTAGGGACGAACATTTGAAGTTTCTAAATAAAGGACTTTGTGGAAGGTGATGAATATTTTTATGTACAAAGAGGTTTCAATGGTTAAGGCTGATTGGTTTAAGCATCCACATCAAATTCAATCAATTATAGGATCTTACAAGCATTCCTGAGAAGGTAACTCTGTTGAAGACCACTATTTTGAATTTGGTGATGGTGACAATAAGGTCACCTTGACAAGCAACCCTGATCATGTTGCCGTCTATTTTGGAATTATGAGACCCAAATCAGGGGAAACTGTAAAATAGAGTACGGAGTCAATGGCTGCAGAAGGAGATGTATTGGCTTATTTGAGGATGACAAGATGAAAAAGACTATCATTTAGGATTCCATTGTGCGCATACTTCAGGATGAGACTGAAGATGTAGAAGAAATAAAAAAAAACGGTGTCCTACTAACAAAGCTACTTACATTGCATCTTTGCGTGACTGTCTTCCTAACAACAGGAGAAGGAAGCTGGTTGTCAAAGAAGAAATATGGAAAACATTTCCGAAGTTTGTCAGTGATGAACACTTTCGATTGGCCAAAGCTAATTCACACCACTCTCATGTCGAGCATAAGAAGAAAAAAAAACTGTACGTGGATGCTTACCCTGTCTACTGGTAAGTGTGACAGTTACGACTAGTTTGCACGATAATTAATCTGATTAACTCAAGCTATTTTCATGCGTAGGTATATATTACTGTGTGCATAATTTTAAAAATAAAATAAAATAATTTAATCTATCTATTTTCATGCAGTACTTGTTCGCAGGGCACTCAAACTACTTCAAGCAAGACAAAAATAATTTGCCAAGGATGGCAAGATGGACAACGAAGGAACCGAGTTACAAAATAGATATGAAGATAACAATGTCCATGGTAAAAACAAAGACATCATTTAAAATCTATGACTTAAGTTCTTAGTTATTTCCAAAAATCTATTGTGCAAATCTGTTGATCTCTCTGATGCTTAAATTTCAGCTATCGAAATCACTGATAAAAGGTTGGTCGGAATCTGAGAAAAGATTGACTCATGAGTCTGTGGTTCCTGACACCACTAATATGTGCCCGGATAGAAGGATTCAGTTGTTGAAGAATAAATTGATAATATATGAACAAGTGTTGGTGAAGAAAGATGAAGAATATGCTGAGTTGGAATCTAAAGAGTGTAATTTGTATACTATTATTTAGTTCGTTCGTTCCAAAAAGGAGGTGCTAGATAGTTTGAAAGCTGCTGGAAAAGTCATTCCTTTAGATAGATACAGGATTGATCTTGATGAAATTTTCACCAAAATAAGAGAAGTCCTGGATGACCCGGCTAATGATACTGAAGAAGAAGAAGATACTGATACTGAAGAAGGAGATCATATAGACCCACACACAGCTACGAAGAGGCCGTGTGGTCACAAGCTTCCCAGTCTGGAGGGGAGTGAACATTTTCATAAAAATGAATGTACAAGACAAAATGAGGATTTCCAGTTTCTGGAAGCACGCTTTAACAAGGTAAAAAACACTCTTTAAGTTTTATCATATCTACTGTTAAATTTTTGATATTTGGAAACTCACGATGATATTACGGAGATATATGATATGATCATAGAATTAGAATTGCTTATCTAGAATATATGTACAACTGACTTTAACATTCCCTAGAGTTCTCTAAACTATAATAGTGTCCTGTTTATCTGCTGAACTAACATGATAATGGTTTCGTTGAAACCCTGTAGTGATGAAGCGTTTCACATGGATGTAAATGCTGTTGATGAGGCAAATGTAGAAGTTATTGTACTCGGTTCAACACTGAAAGAACTACTATTCGATGACTTAGTTGACAGTCAAGCGATACAGTTCTACACATTACGGAGGACAATGAGAGCTGCATTGGACCATCAGACGGAAGATCCAAAGTACAATAAGTGTGCATACTTGGACCCTATAGCATGGGTTAGTTCTTCGACGTTCTCTATTTTGTTTTGTGACGTTTTGTTTAATTTAATCCATGATTTCTGAATGATGTTAACCAAATTGAATTATGGGGAAAAAAATGCAGTATGCTGTCCGTAATGGTAATGAATTTCTAATAGATGATGATTTTCGTAAACCTATCTAAAAAATTAAGATGAACAACCTGGACTTCCTCCTCATTCCCATGAATATAAGTCAGGACCCAACATACTCAGGACATCACTGGACTCTATTGGTGTTGGATGTTAAACGCAGAGAGTGGCAGTTCCTGAACTCATTGGTTGGCGGCAACGTTGAAGATCCATGCCTTAAAGATGCACAAAGAATGGCATTGTTTATCACACCAATGGTAAACACACACTTAGTGGTACCAATAGATAACCAGTGGTTTATCGATTTGCATGTCCACAACAAGGACCTAAGCCAGACTGCCTCCTGTTCACATGCTTTCTAATTTAAAGGTATGCAAAAACCAACAAATCTATTGAAATGGATTATAAAAAATCCATAGAAATATGCCATGAAATGAGGCATAAAATGGCAGCAAAAATGTTGAGACCATGTGTAAATGCCATTGTGTGGAATGCTCCTAATGCTAATCATCCATAAATCTGGATGTAATAGGGAAGCTTTCCTTAAAAAAATATCTTTTGTATATTTTGGTTGAAAGCACAGTATTTTTGTAATACTTAACACAACACCAGGTTTTTAACTATATTACAGTAGTCTAACGTTATTAGTTTAATCTTTGTTGAAGTGAATTTGTAATGTTGTTCCAATTTGAGAATTCTAGGTCTTAGTTTTCTTATTGCAATGGTTATCTTTGTTTTGCCTGCTTATAAATTTCATAAATTTGACCTTCAGTTTATACTTGTTGTACATCATGCATGTCTTTTCTTACCCGCAGTTTACATGTTTCTTTGCTTATAAGACGGTGTTGTAAATGGTTGCAGTTGCAGTTGAAGCTGAATGGAAGCCGTGGTACTTGATTATATACATTGATGACTTCCAAGGCAATAACCGTCGAGGTCCAGTTTTTTGTAAGAAACCTGTCAGACCTCGCTCGTTTTTGTCTTTGAAGACGTCAATGTAAATAGTTAATCTGTTTTTTTTAATAAGTTGGTGGACATTGGCACCATCATGCTGCAAGCCTGCAATTTTCTCTCTAGGGTCCTTTGTTTTCTTTTAGTATAGTTTCTTACTCATATGTAAAAAATAATTTAACTTTTGCTTTTGAATTTGCTCATTACCTAACATTGTACCATTCTTGTTAAAGAAACCCACAGAAAAAAAATCAACTTCACATGTGAGCCTGGGTTTTTTGTAAGAAACTTCACTTTAGCTGCTTCAGAAGTCGGTGATATGTTCAGAATATAAGTTAAACACTTCAATCCATTGCCATCATTCACTGTGAAAGGTCATTGCCTTATAAGGCTTAACATCTTACATAACCAGGAGAGTTTTACTTTGCAAGGGTACTTGAAGGTTAAAGCGCATGGCAATGTTTTTGTTCAAAATAAAAACATACATTGCTTATAAACAAGAGAGTCATCCAAAAATTTCTGATATAGGGCTTACCCTTGTTCACACTCCAATTTATTTGCATTATTCTTCAATTCTGATGTTACTGGTAATGTTGCTTTGGCTCGGGGATGGGGCTCTTGCAGTTGGCTGATTGACCACCGGGCCAACATTGGGTACCTGCAATCCAACTTCTTCGGCTAACACTACGGCTACAAGCCTGGTAATATGTGGACAATAAAGATCCAAGATTGGAAAGATAAGACCACTTCCATGAGTTCTGGGTCTTAAAGCAAGCATACGAATAAGTAATCTTATCTCGGAAGGCAACACTATGGTCTCAAATCCCATCTGCACTCCACCGGAGACCAAAAATCGATCAGCGACAAGTGAAACACCTTCAAGCACAGGCATAGTTCCAAATATGTGGTGGGTCGCATTTATAATCCATCTATTAGCATAACCCCCATTTATATCCAACCCCGCTGCAAGCATACGTATATGTGATCTTGTCTCGGAGGGCAATACTATCGTCTGAAAACCCATCTGCCTTCCACCGGCGACCAAAAATCGATCACCCCCAAGTGCAACACCTTCAAGCACAGTAAGAGTTCCAAGAGTTCCAAATCGGGGTTTGGTTGCAGTTATAATCCATCCATTACCAGAACCCCCATCTGTCTCACTTGGTTTGGGAGTTTCCTCTGGTTCCAATTTAATTGGGGATTTACCTTTATCACCATCATCACCACCAACACAATTTTCATTGCTACTAACACCACCAGAACTGCTACTCCCAAGGCTGATATTCATAAATGGAGAATGAGATTGAAATTGAGGTGCGGCGAGTTGAGATTGAAATTGAGGTTGGTTCTCCAAGGCTGGTGAAATTGATATTGAAATTGAGGATGGTGGAATCCCGTTGAAACCGTCCTCAACAATATCTCCTTCATTTACCATAGCTGTTTTTAGATGAGAATGAAATTGAGTCTCTGAGTTGATATTCTTGTTTCACTCTAAGATTGCAGAGGCGAGATGAAAAAAACATCTAGTTTCCCTTTCTTTTAAAGAAAACTCTATGGTTCAAGAGATGTCTAACTAACACCCTTTACTTTAATGGGGACGTTTCCCGAAACATTTTTATCTCTTCAGTGATTGAGTTAGCTTTCTATTCCAAATTCCAAACCCGTCGTTTCAAATTTCCTCTATGTCTTTCAAATTTTCTGTGCCGCTACTTCGCACGTGGCACCACTTTTGAGGAAGATGGTACACGAGTAATCCACACAAGTGCAACAATATTACACGACTTAGTCAGTTCTCGTTCTCCTTCATCTTGAATAAAAATCATTATCAATAAATTATTTTTAACATCTTCTTGATGAAATGGGGATTATACATGTATTATCCAAAGTGTTCTTTTAGTAAAAAAGAAGTCAAACTGGTCAACAAAAAAATACTACTCCCATTTCTAGCTTGCGAAACGGACCCTATGTAAGAGCATGACGTTGGGGAAGTCAACTCGAGTACTCTGAACCACTGAATACTTTTTTACAAATTATACCTCGTCAATGGGTCCAATCAGTCTTATGGATATGGACCAACTCAGTCCCTTCACACTTTCAAGCTAGTCTTAAATAACGGTCAACACCTATAGTTATAAGGCAGTAGTAGGCCGTTTCAGATAAGTCTCACCTTCACATGAAGTGATTAGTCTTGTATCATTGTGCCCGTATCTTAAAAAGATTTATAATTTGTAATAAAAAAGATTATTAATTTTTAAGAGCAAAAGAAAAAAAATAAAAAATAATTTGGCGAAATAAAATAAGAAAGAAAAAATTTGTTTTTAATAAATGGCTAAATAATAAAATTTTAAAAAAAAATCAGGCGAAAAATTAAAACAAAACAATAAAAATATTACGGAGTATAATTGAACATTTAATTATCATTTTATTTTTCAAAAAATAAAATGAAAATAAGTCGGATTATATATATAAATAAAAGTACGAGGTTGAAGAAGTCACTTGACCACTGAAACCTTTTTTACTAATCGCACCTTGTCAAATTATTCGCAAAGATTATCTTGTTTTTTCAGGGAATTTCGATAATTGTAAACATGAGTGATTCAGATGTTTTGGCCCCAACAACATATTTTGATATAGGCATTTTTATTCACGTGAACAATCTTGTTTACAAGGCCAGTTTCCGCGTGTGCCATTTGGTGTGATTTCAACTTTGTTGTAGTAAAAATGATTCGAACTCTAAGACTTGTGAAGATTCGAGTTTTTAAATTTAATAAAAATATACAATAATATTACAAATGGTGCAAGAGGTACTGGAACTAAGGATTCGGCCAATCTTCATAACATAAGGTTCAATTATTTATTCTCAACAATTTTAGCTCAAGAAATGTAAACATGGACTCTTATTTTTGCCAAGGTAGATTCTCAAAACATTAGTTATAAATCGCAAGCATGGGACATCAAACATCTAAGCAAGCATGACCCATCTAATAAAATAATAAATAATTAATCAAAATCATATTTCAATTAATATTAGTGCAAAAGTCATAAAAAAAGAATAAAATAAATTTACCCATGTATGAAGTTCGGCCTCCTCCGTCGTCCAGTGTTAAAACACACTCAAAATATGTATTCATGGCTCAAAAAGTGTTTACAAGAAGAGAAAATAATGGAACAGGAAATCTGCAACAGCACAGGTGCGTTACAGACCGACTATTTCAACTCTCAACTGTTATGATGAAGATAATCTTTACAAATCTGAAGATAAATGTTGCAGAAGAGGATGAAGAAACTGTTACAATGAAGATAAATGTTGCAAACCAGTTGAAGAAACTGTTACAACCAGTTGAAAAAACCGTCACTGTTTCCCCGTTCTTCACGAGCAGCAGTAGCAGCAACAACAGAGTTCTGAAAACTCTTGATTCACGCCTCCTGAGCTCTCCTCTCGACCCCACACTCTCGACATCCTTCTAAGATACCCGAACACCCTTTAAATACCCAACTGTATCAAAATCTCTCGTCATAACTCCTCCAAATCTTTACAGTTAAGAAAATATATTTTCACGGAATTATTTCCTTTTTCTTCTCTGCATGCGATATCTTCCAGCCGACTCTCCTTTTTATAAATCTTTTGCACTCCAAACACGAAGCAAATTGAACCAAGTCTTCTTCCAGCACACGCCAACCACAGAGAAACACGAAAAGTAATAGAGCAACCCCAGGAAACTCTCACGCCTCTGTTTTCTTCAATCCAACGATGCAGCCCAAGTTTGTCGAAACAAAACACCTTACCACCCCTGTTAAGTCCAGAGGAACAAACCCAATCAAATTCAGCCGTTGAATCTCCTTAAATCCCGTCCAAAAAATCAAACCCAACTCTGCCTGTGAAGAACCAAATTTCCCGCCAAGAGTAAAATTCAAACGAAGGGGATGAAAGTGCCCCTTATCCTGCTGCTTGGGTGCCGATAATAATTTGGGCGCCCCTTAGTAATTTGGGTACCCCTTATCCAGTAGTGAGAGTCCGAATAACAAATGTCCCTTGGGTGCCTTTAGACATCTTTTCGAGCCGATTTTTCCAAAAATGTTTATTGCCCAAAAATACCTACAAACACATAAAACACCATAATAAGTACAAAAATGGGTACTAACAATATACACAATAGAGATGAAAATAGACACATAAATGCGTCTATCACCATTCACATGCGTGACATATTTTTCCACCCCACACCAAAACGAACTAGAGGATGTTTCTCCCCTTAGTCTTAATCTCCCATCTACTCGAGTTTTCATTTCATTTCTTTTCTCAGTCTCTCTTTCATTCGCAGCTGCAGTCTTCTTCTCTCTTTTTCTCCCATCAGCTGAATCGATTAAGAAGAGATCAATAGATTTTAAGGTTTCAATCATCAGTTAATTGATTGTGTAAGTCTTTTATCATCATCAATTTCGATTTTAGGTTTTTTTTCACCGTCTGTTTTTTAGTGTTTCATCTGTGAATCGATTTTAGTTTTTTTTTTTATAATACGATTTGTTAATCGATTTTAGGTCAAAGTTGGAATGGAGAACATAGCCAGGTTGTATGTTTCTATGAAATTGTTTTTATTGTTTTTGGTGTTTTCTCTATACCTTCCAAGTGAGCATTTCTTTCCTGTGCCGTCCTCTCTGTCAGAAAATTACTAGTCAAGGAGAAGAGCTAGATGTTATGTTTGACAAAGAGAGGACGGCATAGGAACGAAATCACTTGGAAGGTGTAGTATGGAGCACATGGGGAAAGGTAGCATCTTCACAACTATATCAATTTGTTGAAACACTTTACTGAATTTGTGTGGATGTTTCATACACTTCCTGGTATGATTTTACAACCTCCATTGTTAATTCCAATATTGATCCTGAAAGGATCAAAGGTTATTTACATATCGAAGTACTGATTGCATAGATATTTGTCTTGTTTTAGAGAATGACAGTCAGGAAACCACAGAAGTTGTTAAATTTGTGGATTTTGACCTTCAGTTTATACTTGCGAGGAATTACGCTGGTGAGAAGTAAGCTGCAGTGGGGTTGGCATCAACTTGTGTACCTGCTAGATTACCTGGTAAACTTCACTTGTATACTTGCTAGATTTCCTCTTTCTTACTATTGGATTACCCTGGTGGGAGAGCTTATGGAATTTTATTTGTTGCAGGACCAATTGCATTGATTGCCTGGAAGAGTCTACATGAAAGATAAAGAGAGTGCCAAGTTATGAAGCTTAATCTTACCTAGTTGCAGTTAACTAGTTAAGTATTGTTGCCTTTCCTAATTTCATATTCTATACTGCCAGAATCTAGATGAATGACTAGGAGTGAAGCTGTTAAAACTTTGACATGCAAATTAACATTGCAATGAATGACCATTGAGTGAACTCCCTTCTAGCCTTATTTAAAGTATTTTTTTTCCATTAGAAAGATAAGTTAATAGAAGCGGAAGAATAACTCCCTTATAAAAGAACTTCGCTTAGAGTGTTATGTTGTAAGTGATTGTCTACAAAAACAACTGTCTAAGATGATCATAACCCAGTCTAAGGTATTACTTGCTATACTTGTCTGCTGTTGCTAATGGAACTAAAGGTATCTTCTGTTAACTACTGTCTAGTCATCAATAAGGTAAAGTCAGGTATATTTTAACTCTCTTATTTCTTGTGTATCATTTATTGATTGTATTATGCATGATCTAAGTATGCAGCATGAATAGAATGAAGTGGTTGTACTTAAACATGGCGAGGTTAAGCGTAAAGCATGTTAAAGCAATTACTAGCATGTTTTTCTTTCTGTACATATGCAACTTGATGTTTCTAGATGTAGAACATGTGTTCTTCAGAGGATAAAGAAAGTTGTATGTATCAGCATAAGTTGTAAATGACAACCCTGATTATGTTAAGCCATCTAAGTAGCTAATAAAGTTCATCTTAAGCATTATTAGAGGTTGATATTCTTAAAATGACATCTTTGCTTTGTCTGCTTATAAATTTCTTAAATTTGACCTATTGGAGCATAGTTCGGTTGAACCCACCAAGCGTTGGTATGTCAAGTTTGGTTGTCATATTTTAGTGAATCAAAACTCATTTAAAGAGTCGCTTGATTATATACTAGAGTGAACTTCGTATAGGTTAGATTGAAAGTGTTAGGATATGAGATTTACAAGTATTACATGAAGACTTGAAGAATGTGAAGAAGTATGGAACTACAACGACAACATAATCCTTCCTATTGAGGTTAGTAATATTTGACTTGAAATGTTTCATTCCTTAACGTATCTTTCAAGTCGTGCATATCGAAAACATAACTGTGAAGCTGTGTATGATACTCTAGTTAGGCATAGTATTAAGGAATACAATACGAGGTTTATTGCTTAACCATTAAACTTTGTATATAAGACATCGACATGATCATATGAATGCTATTGTGATTATATATGGGTATGAGTGAATATTTCATCCTAGGAAACAATGTTTTACATTAGTTTAAAGGAAGTAAGTTCATAAACTCGTTTTGTGAATCGAAAGGGAAATCGCTAGGCTTATTGGTATTGTTATTCATTGCAAATCTATTTTGAATTACCAATATGTGTGTTTAGTATAACTGCTCCTAAACTTGTTTATGTATCTTGGTAAAACTATTCACAGGGCCTAACTTATGTATTGGTATGACTTTTATTAGTGAAACCGATCTTAAGTAATCACTCAAGATGGTATGATCGATGCCTTGTAAATAACAACTTTTATCTAGCCATTGGGGAACCGATCCTAGTAAGAGGTGCAGCAAATTTATAAGAGGGGAATCGATCCTTGTAGGAGGTGCAACACGTTTTTAGTAAATGCGGGAACCGATCCTATGAACATGTGCAACAAGTTCTTAGAAGATGGGGGAACCGATCCTATGGCCATGTGCACCAAATACAGGTAGTTACCATAAGTATGTGGGGAACCGATCCTAGTACCTCGTCAATCGAGTTTTGGTAACTAGCGTGACTATGCACAGTACTCACATGGAGGTAGAACCGAACTTGTTTTGGTAGAACCGTGAAACCAATGATTGGTGATTTGATAGGATAATGAATCACATAGTTTATGGAAGTCAGATGAACCAATTCTAAATTCGTTTGGAAGTGTGGAAAATCGGTTCCAAGATTGTAAGTATGAAAAAGGACTTGCAAAGTAAAGATGTCGACATACTTTGAACATATGCAGTAACTCTTATCATTGATTGTTCAAAGATATTCCTTAATAGCTAAAGGAGAATCCCAGGATCGAAATAAATTGAGAATCTTTTAATTAAGGTTTCTTATTTTTTATATGTTATTTAATTTCCAGCAATTAAATGCATATCTTTAGAAAATAATAATTAGTAATGTGCATTTACTGATTATAGATTTTTCTATTGGGATTTCGGTCAATATTTGGACAGTGCATTTCCAGGAATTATGAAAACCGAATTTGTGTTTATTGCATATCTTTGAGAATATTCGATTTTGGAAATTCCTTTGTGTCCAAACTTCCTTGTCTATAAATATTGAAGTTTGCATTTCTAGCAACCTAATCCTCAGAGCCAGCAAAACTACCTCAGTTGTGTTGTTACTGGTGGAGCTACTTATCGGAGAGGAAAGTACCCTAATTAGGAGAAATCTCTTATGGCCGCTCGTTTTAAAGACTTCTTTGGGATTGAGAAGCTCTATTAGTACCGTTGGTGGGAAACTAGATAATTTCAGTTTATTTTATTTTTCGATTGATTTGATTGACTAACGGTTGTTGAACTTTGATTGCACTTAGTTTGTTTATGCGTAAGAATCTCCTCTTCTGATCTAAAATTCACTCAAACTAGATCGAAGTTTCGACGGGGATCTTTAGACTGTTTGTAGATCTAAAGACATCTTGTGATAATCCAACGTTAACAGACTCCGTTCTGTGTGTGATTGATCACAAGAGATTCAAGTTGATTGTGTGCAGGTGCTGATTGAAGATCAAAGAAGATTTGAAGACAAGAAGACTTTTTGGGTTCATAATCTTTGGTTTGTGATGTGATTTTAATATAGTGGTAAAAAGGATTCGAACTCTAAAACTTGTGAAGATTCGAGTTTTTAAATTTAATAAAAATATACAATAATATTACAAATGGTGCAAGAGGTACTGGGACTAAGGATTTAGCCAATCTTCATAACATAAGGTTCACTTATTTATTCTCAACAATTTTAGCTCAAGAAATATAAACATGGACTCTATTTTTTTCCAAGGTAGATTCTCAAAACATTGATTGTAAATGTTAAGCATGGGACATCAAATCACCTAAGCTAAGCATGACCCATCTAATCAAATGACAACCAATTTAATCAAATCATATTTCAATTAATTTTCGTGCAAAAGTCTTAAAAAAGAATAAAATAAATTTACCCATGTATGAAGTTCGACCTCCTCCGTCGTCCCAGTGTTGGGGTTTAGCTCTTCATGGTGAAAACACGCTCAAAATTCATCTTTATTAATGCTAAAAAGTGTTTTATAATTGATGAAAAGGAGAAAAAATGGTGAAAATCGGGTTTTGTAACAATTATATTTGTTACAAACCTTTGTTACAGAGAACGATAATTGTAAAGTGTTGTTTTTACTGTAGCATATAAGATTGTCCTGGAACGGCCGCTTACACTGTAGCAGTTACGACTGTTTTTGGGCATCTTATGTTCTTCGTGTGTTCTTCATCAGCAGAAAAAATATCCTTCCTGTAACTTTGATTTTTCGGCTCTCTACTGCTCCAAACTTCTCCCAATTCTCCCTCGTCCTTATCAGCATCCCAAGAACCCTATATATACTCGACAGGAGCTCAAAATCACTGTAATAAATCCGGAATCACTCTCATTAAGGCTGCAAGCCACGGGAATATTTTTTATTTATTTATTCTGCACGCGTCTGTAGCAATCCAATTCACTCCAAACTCTCCTTGTTTAACTCCTTCACGCTTCTGCAGCGTCCAAGCTCTATCCAAACACGCTCAAATTCTTTGTAATCCCGTAACAGACCCTTGCAAACTCGTGCTCCTCTATTTTCTTCCACACGATTATTCTGCCAAATCCAATCGAATCCAAGGTCCTTACCATCTATGTTTAGTCGTATCAGACTATTACCAAACCAAATCCACGAAAAGATTGCATAAAATCACGTCAAAAATCCGCCCTGAGAAGTCTGCATGTAACCGGAATTTCAAACAACATTTTCCGGCCAAAATTTTCTCAAACCGTGAAGAAGAAGGGTGTCCCCCTAACCAAACCGGGGGTGCGAATAACAGGTGCCCAACTGAGGTGCCCCTTATCCAAACTGAGAGCCCGAATAACAAATATCCTCCAGGGATGCTCCGCATAATTTTTCGAGCCGATTTTTCCAAAAATGTTTATTTCCCAAAAATACCTACAAACACATCAAACCCTATAATAAGTACAAAAATGGGTACTAACAATATACACAATAGAGACATATTAGACACAATAATATGTCTATCAGTGTGCACAATACTTGTTTCGGCTGAAAAGGGATCCAACTATAATCGGTTTATCTTTGTGATAGATTGGATTGATTAGTTGAGTAGATCGGCATCAATACACTTCATTGTGATTAATAGTATTGATTGCATAGTCTAACAATTACTTCGGTAGTTGTTGAGAGTTTAATCTAAGGACCCGACAAAGGAGTTTATTGGTTAAACGGAAGAGCCTTTGTTATACTCATATCACGTTGTTTGAAAAGAGTTGTTACCGAACAGATTTGTTGTTCCTTTAATGTTTGGAATACGAACCAAAGGAATTGTTCCAAGTGCGTGACTTACTGCAAGTTGGAGGCGCAGGGATACTGAGGAAACTAGGTGAACTATAGGTTTAGTTGCTTGGTCTCAACTATACGAAGTTGGTTTTATTTTGTATAGCGGCTTAATTATGAGAGTATTCAATTCTGGTCTAGGTCCCTTGTTTTTTATGCATTTGCGGTTTCCTCGTTAACAAAATCTTGCTGTGTCATTTACTTTTATTTTCCAAAATTATAATTGTGTTTATTATAATTTAAAGTAAATCGCACAAACGTTAATTCCTATTTTACTTGATAGACAATCCCTAGAGTTTGGTTAAGTCCAAACCTATTATCAAGTAAACATACTTCGTTGTTGTATTGTCTCGATCTCGTATCCATAGACGATCACACGAAGTTTGAACCGATTAGTTGTATTGTCTCGACTTAGTCCATAGACAATCACTTTTGGAAAAGGACTTATAGGTGGAAAAGTTTTAGATTGAGGTATATTTTGGTACCCTCGTCTTTTAAATTGGTATCAGCGTAGGCAAACACGAAAATATCTAACAATCTGTGTTTGGTGCGATCCAACCTATAAGAAATGAATTCGAGTTCTCATGAATCGACTTCGATTAACGTACTTCCAAGATTTGACGGATCAAACTATATATGGTGGAAATCTTCTATGAGATCTTTTTTTCAATCACGATACTTTAATACATGGCTATTAGTCGTCGATGGTTATGATCGCCCGAAAGTAGCAAATTCGGAAACTGAGTTTTAACGCTTAGTAGATTACTCAACTGAAGAAAAGGATTTCTCTAAGCAGAATTCAGATGGTTGGAATGCTATTGTACATGCTGTAAGTCGTGATCTACAACATCATGTATCAACATGCCTAACTTCGAAAGAAGCTTGGGATAATCTTCAGATCGTATTCGAAGGAAACTCTTCAGAGAAATAAGCTAGACTTCAAACTCTATTATCCGACTGGGAAAACCTTCGAATGGATGACAACGACACTTTTGAAGAGTTTTACCTCAAACTCTCTGAGATAATTAATGCTTCTTTCTCTCTTGGAAAGACTATCTCTGAAAAAGACATAGTATGCAAAATTCTTAGATCGTTGCCATCAAGATACGATTCTAAGAAGCATGCAATCATAGAAGAAAATGATCATTCAACACTCTCACGAAGCACACTCGTTGGAAAGTTAAAGATCTTTGATCATGAATCATAGTCTATTCAAACTAAGGGAATTTCTTTTAAAGTTGAAAAGATTCCGAAAGCTCCAATGGAGAAAAATAGACATTTGGATGATTCAAATGAACAGATTGCAGAATTTTCTGATGATGAAATTGAACAATCATTATCACTTATCACTAGACAGTTTCAAGATCTCTTAAAGAAAAGGAGTAAGAGATTCATTAAAGATACTCATCGGTCGTCTCGTCCACATGATCGTGTTCCAGTCAAGAAAGATCAGGAATAAGACGATAAATATCATCTACAATGCTTCAAGTGTAAAGGGTTTGGTCATATTGCTAAAGACTATCCCAATCTTAAGAAATACATAGGAGGCAAGGCACTGGCTGTAACTCTTGATGAGACCTCTGATTCATATGATTCTGAAGAAGAGGAAACAACTAATATTATATTAGTTGTTAATGTTATTTCTTCCGCCTCCATTAGTGATTTACCCATTTTAAAAATGGACATGTCTTCCGATGTTAGTAAATCATCTAATGGTAAATGGAAGAATAAGACAAAATGCAAAAACTGTCTCAAGAATAGAATTGCTAAAAGTTGTATATGCAACCTCAGTCAATCTCAAGATGCTTCGTTAACCAGTAGTAACGAAAAGAGATTATTCCATATGATACTAGATCAAGGACACTCTTGCTGTTCTAAATTCCATAGTGAGATAAAATCTCACACTAATACCACTTAAACAGTATTAGAACATCTTCCTTACTGTGTGCCAATTTTTGTGTAAGGAAGAAGAAAGTTCAAGGCACTTTTTTGTAGATTACGGGAATAAAATCTAGTAATTGAAAATATTTAAGATATTCTTATTTATGAGAATATTATATTTTCGAAAAAAATATAAAAAGATCCTTCTATTCTATGGTCATTCCTTGTCCGAACTATGGGTCTGGATCCAATGTCTTCTCTTGATAAGATGCTAGATCAGAAAGATCTCTTGAAGAATAAATCTGCATCATCTCTGGATGAGAAATCAAGGAGTAAGATCAAAAAGAGAGATTAGTTTAGCAAGAAGGAAAGAGAGAATATGCTGAAGAAAGATTAGTGTATTGAAGCATTGACACACTTCTGTGTGCAATCCAAGACCGAATTACATGTTCTTATAGAATCCTTCTCGAAAATATCTCAACTGCAAGAAATTCTGGTCAAGCAACAAGGTTATATACTGGAAGAATTTCACAAGTGGAAGTGCGGAAGTAATAACCTATCCTTCACCGATGCTGAGATGAATGAGTAAATTCCAGAAAAATAGACTTCAGTTTTTGATTTCTTTCAATAATTGTAAATTCTATTATGAATAAAACTATCTAATTATGAATAAAATTATTATTTTATAATTTTTCTTGTGATAGTTTTCGGTTACATAGCCTGTGCTTGAGTGCTTTATTTTATTTCTATGTATGTTTATGGGATGTTTGATTTCGGTTTTGTTACCTTAATATTCGATCTCATAATGTGTGAACCCTTATGGTTTGGGATACTTTTTGATTTAGCGGGATTAAGTTCTAGCCCATGTTGGTAGGCTCTATCAAAGGATCATGAGGGGTTCCGGTAGAAACAATATGTGAAAAAGTCACAATATGTTGAATCTTTTGGTTTAGAATAAAAGCATATGTGTTTCGAGGTTTCAACTATTGCATCGCATAGTTAAAACCGGTTTTCAACCTTTCTCTGGTAAAGGTTACTCTTTGTTGTTGTTCTTTTGTTTTGGCGGGAGGATGGCAACTTTAATGGGGGAGAGTTCTAAGTGAACTTGCGCTTAATGACATATCTTAAGGGGAGAAGAGGATGCGGAATTTGAGGTAACAATCTTGTTAGTTAATTGTTTTCCTATTAAAGAAAAGCATGATTTTATTTCATATCTTTATTGCTTTTGCTTAACAAAATTTCGGTACAATTGATGTTGATTCCATTATTTGTGTATGGATGTTTGATTGTGATTCAATTGTTTCCGGTTAAGAAAAACTATTGTTATCTTTCGTTATTGTTTGATATCAATTGTTTAGGCTTACAAAATTTCAGTGCAATTGCGGTGCTATAATGTCTATGTTTGTTTCAATTGCTCCTGGTTAAGATAAATGATTATGCAAGTTGATTTATTTGGTTTGTATGGATTGTTTATGGCTTAACAAAAGGTTTTGGGATCATTTGTTTAGTCCAAGTGATTTCCGGATAAGAGAAACTAAGTTTTTCGGATCTTAGTTAGACTTATCAAATGTGGAGGTTTCGGTTATTCAAGTCTAACCGAATGCCTTAACAAGAATTAATAGTTAACTAACCTAGTAATTGTCTTGTTCAAAAGTGAAAGGTCTAAGTTATAGATGAGAATATTTAGAGCCTGATGAGAAAAATAAAGTTAATTCTGATCTTTATTTTGGTCTTATCGAGCAAGCGATTGTATTTGTACAATCGGTTTAGAAAAAGAACTAAGGTGCTTAGTCGATTTTTGATGTGCTAAACTATTAGGGAAAATTCCTTCGGGCAATTGTTTCCTAGATAAAATGTTAAAACCAAATTACTTGTAGTTTCGGTTTTGATATTGGTTATCTAAAATGGTGTGTAAAACCCTCGTTCTCAACTCTTATAGGTTTGAAAATTCTATTTGTGAGATGTGTAAGATCCTTTCGGTTTGTCCTTTATTTTTTCGTTTCTTTGTCATTTTGTGACAAAAAGGGGGAGAAATATATGGAGTAAACAAGTGATATTGACTTGTTGTGAGTTGGTATCACTAAGGGAAAGGACATTTGTGCAAAAACGTTTATTAGAAAAGAGTGAAAACATAGACTAAGGGGGAGTCACATATCATTTGATACGTAGTTATGAGGAACTACATGAAAATAACAAAGACGTGCGGATTGAAAATCTACCTATCTCACCTTTAGGGGGAGTATTAGCTTTGTTATTATAATTTAAGCAGCGGTATTTAAGGATTGAATTTATTGCAGGTTTTGTGCTGTTGAACTTGGAATCAAGCATATGTGTGTAATGAATTCTTGTAATTTGTTTATCCATATGATGTAAGAGTTTTGTCACAAAAATTGACAAAGGGGGAGATTGTTAGAGCATAGCTCGGTTAAACCCACCAAGCGTTGGTATGTCAAGTTTGGTTGTCATATTTTAGTGAATCAAAACTCATTTAAAGAGTCGATTGATTATATACTAGAGTGAACTTCGTATAGGTTAGCTTGAAAGTGTTAGGATATGAGACTTACAAGTATTATATGAAGACTTGAAGAATGTGAAGAAGTATGGAGCTACAACGACAACATCATCCTTTCTCTTGAGGTTAGTAATATTTGGCTTGAAATGTTTCATTCCCTAACGTATCTTTCAAGTCGTGCATATTGAAAACATAACTGCGAAGCTGTGTATGATACTCTAGTTAGATATAGTATTAAGTAATACAATACGAGGTTTATTGCTTAACCATTAAACTTTGTATATAAGACATCGACATGATCATATGAATGCTATTGTTATTATATATGGGTATGAGAGAAGATTTCATCCTAGGAAACAATGTTTTACATTAGTTTAAAGGAAGTAAGTTCATAAACTCGTTTTGTGAATCGAAAGGGAAATCTCTAGGCTTATTGGTATTGTTATTCATTGCAAATATATTTTGAATTACCAATATGTGTGTTTAGTATAACCGCTCATAAACTTGTTTATGTATCTTGGTAAAACTATTCACAAGGCCTGACTTATGTATTAGTATGACTTTTACTAGTGAAACCGATCTTAAGTAATCACTCAAGATGGTATGATCGATGCCTTGTAAATAGCAACTTTTATCTAGCCATTGGGGAACCGATCCTAGTAAGAGGTGCATAAAATTTACAAGAGGGGAATCGATCCTTGTAAGAGATGCAACACGTTTTTAGTAGATAGGGGAACTGATCCTATGAACATGTGCAACAAGTTCTTAGAAGATGGGGGAACCGATCCTATGGACATGTGCCCCAAATACAGGTAGTTACCATAAGTATGTGGGGAACCGATCCTAGTACCTAGTCAACCGAGTTTTGGTAACTAGCGTGACTATGCACAGTACTCACATGGAGGTAGAACCGAACTTGTTTTGGTAGAACCGTGAAACCCATGACTGGTGATTTGATAGGATAATCAATCACATAGTTCTTTGAAGTCAGATGAACCAATTCTAAATTCGTTTGGAAGTGTGGCAAATCGGTTCCAAGATTGTAAGTATGAAAAAGGACTTGCAAAGTAAAGATGTCGACATACTTTGAACATATGCAGTAACTCTTATCATTAATTGTTCAAAGATATTCCTTAACAGCTAAAGGAGAATCCCAGGATCGAAATAAATTGAGAATCTTTTAATTAAGGTTTCTTAGTTTTTATATGCTATTTAATTTCCAGCAATTAAATGCATATCTTTAGAAAATAATAATTAGTAATGTGCATTTATTGATTATAGATTTTTCTATTGGGATTTCGGTCAATATTTTGACAGTGCATTTCCAGGAATTATGAAAACCGATTTTGTGTTTATTGCATATTTTTGAGAATATTCGGTTTTGGAAATTCCTTGGTGTCCAAACTTCCTTGTCTATAAATATTGAAGTTTGCATTTCTAGCAAACTAATCCTCAGAGCCAGCAAAACTACCTCAGTTGTGTTGTTACTGGTGGAGCCGCCTATCGGAGAGGAAAGTACCCTAATTAGGAGAAATCTCTTACGACCGCTCGGTTTAAAGACTTCTTTGGGATTGAGAAGCTCTATTAGTACCATTGGTGGGAAACTAGATAATTGAAGTTTATTTTAGTTTTTGATTGATTTGATTGACTAACGGTTATTGAACTTTGATTGCACCTAGTTTTTTTATGCTTGAGAATGTTCTTTTCTGATCTAAGATTCACTCAAACTAGATCGAAGTTTCGACGGGGATCTTTAGACTGTTTGTAGATCTAAAGACGTCTTGTGATAATCCAACGTTAACAGATTCCGTTCTATGTGTGATTGATCATAAGATATTCAAGTTGATTGTGTGCAGGTGCTGATTGAAGATCAAAGAAGATTTGAAGACAAGAAGACGTTTTGGGTTCATAATCTTTGGTGTGCACAATACTTGTTTCGGCTGGAAAGGGATCCAACTATAATCGGTTTATCTTTGTGATAGATTGTATTGATTAGTTGAGTAGATCGGCATCAATACACTTCTTTGTGATTAATAGTATTGATTGCATAGTCTAACAATTACTTCGATAGTTGTTGAGATTTTAATCTAAGGACCCGACAACGGAGTTTATTGGTTAAACGGAAGAGCCTTTGTCAGACTCATATCACGTTGTTTGAAAAGAGTTGTTACCGAACATATTTGTTATTCCTTTACTGTTTGGAATACAAACCAAAGGAATTATTCCAAGTGCGTGACTTACTGCAAGTTGGAGGCATAGGGATACTGAGGAAACTAGGTGAACTATAGGTTTAGTTGCTTGGTCTCAACTATATGAAGTTGGTTTGATTTTGTATAGCGGCTTAATTTCTGAGAGTATTCAATTCTGAACTAGGTTCCGGGGTTTTTCTTCATTTGCGGTTTCCTCGTTAACAAAATATTGCTGTGTCATTTACTTTTATTGTCCGCAATTATAATTGTGTTTATTATAATTTAAAGTAAATCGCACAAACGTTAATTCCTATTTTACTTGATAGACAATCCCTAAAGTTTGGTTAAGTCCGAACCTACTATCAAGTAAACATACTTCGTTTTTGTATTGTCTCGATCTCGTATCCATAGACGATCACACGAAGTGTGAACCGATTAGTTGTATTGTCTCGACTCAGTCCATAAATCACTTTCGGAAAAGGACGTATAGGTGAAAAAGTTTTAGATTGAGGTATATTTGGGTACCCTCGTCTTTTCATGACCTTCAGTTTATACTTGCTGTACATCATGCCTATCTTTGCTTAGCCGCAGTTTACATGTTAATTTGCTTATAAGATGGTGTTGTAAATGGTTGCAGTTGCAGTTGAAGCTGAATGAAAGACGTGGTCTTTGAAGACGTCAATGTAAATGGTTAATCTGTTTTGCACCATCATGCTGCAAGCCTGTAATTTTCTCTCTAGGGTCCTTTGTTTTCTTTTAGTATAGTTTCTTACTCATATGTAAAAAATAATTTAACTTTTTCTTTTGAATTTGCTCATTATATTCAAACCTAACATTGTACCATTCTTGTTAAAGAAACCCACCGAAAAAATTCAACTTCACATGTGAGCCTGGGTTTTGTTCATATCTTGTTGTTGTGTTCAAGAAAGTGATTTTTCATACAGTTCAGTAAGCATTTAACCAATCTTGTGACGGAACGGAAAATTACGCCTGGCGCGCCTGGTCGCGCAGGCCATAACTCCCCCGATTCGCCATTTCGATGCTACGATCCGGGCCTTAAAGCTAGGAAAATGCACGTCCATTTGCCCTTGCAAGCATGCTCATGGAGCATGACGCAGCTGACTTAGCTTCCACACCGTTCCAAACTTACCCTTGTCCGCAAAGGGGTATAAGGCCATAAGGCCGAGGCCAATGCATCTTGCATGCATCACTGGATTCTCTTACCAACTCCGTGTAGCTTGATAGGAAGTATGAGCATCTGATGGCTGGCATGCAACTTGCCTCATCAAGTCTGACCACAATCATCTCTTGCATCGAGCTACCGAGCTTAGATGATATGAGGGGCCAAAGTGCCGCAATCATCTCACAATTAGATGATATGAGCGACAAAGTGCTGGACCGGTAATGCTGCAAATCATTGCGGCTGCCTACGTACCCTTCCCTACTCTAAAGGGATCAAGCACAGACCGTAGTTCATCCTCGAAGGGATAGCAACTTAAGCCAAACTCGTTTGCAAGGTTGTGGCCTAGCAATAATGGTTATGACCTGGTCCGTATAGGCCATTCCGCCAAGATGCACAATGATTATGCATCATCGGGTCCGTGACAGGGCATGGTGATGCCTAAGCACCAAATGCCATCTTCGAAAGGCTACGCAACTATAAATGAGACTTAGGCATCATTTATACTCTTCCGGCTAAGCTATGAAGCTACTTGGTACATAGTCCGCATATGCACCTTCAACCAACTACCCCTCCCTATATATGTTTATTTGACATTTTTACAACTTTGATTAGGGGAGCAAAAATCATTCATCAACTCTTACTTTTACTGTTCATGTGCAATGATTGCGTATTCACACAATGATTGCGTGTAATGATTGCGCAACACTCGTTCGGCCAGCCCTCTCAGGCCTGATGCACAATGATAGTGCGATATTGGCTATAGGCCAATAGCTTTCATAATGCGCAATGATTACGCTGCAAGATGAAGGCCATCTACTGATAAGCACGCAAGCATGACGCATTTTCACCCATAAATATATTAGCTGGGACTCATTTTATCACTAATAAACTTGTTTGTAGGTGTTTTTGGGGAATAAACATTTTTGGAAAAATCAGCTCGAAAAGTTGTTAAAGGCATCCCGGAGGACATTTGCTAAACGGACCCCTGCTTTGGATAAGGGGCACCTCAATTGATAAGGGGCACCCTATTTACTGTTTACAGTCACCTTCTATTCGCACTCCAGTTCAGGATATGGGGCATCTCATCTTCTTCGTTTAAATTCCAAAAATGGCGGGAAAAATATGTTCACAGCGTACTTCACTGGTTTCATTTTTGGACGAGATATTTGGAGATTTTGTATAGGAAAATGAATGCTATTATCCTGTTTGACTAAAACAGGGGACGTAATCACTTCAGAGACGTAAAAAAGGGAAAGTATCACCGGGTTTTAAGAAAACGAAGTAAGAAAAAAACCCAGGATTCTGTTGGGTTTGTTCGTGGTGATTACGTGTAAAACTCCTCCCTGCACGAGTTCTAATCCATCTGGGAGTTGTATGAATCGATTTGGAGTGTTCCAGCAGCGTTTTGAAGTGTGACAGAGAAATTTAAGGAAATTATTTC
>JAJJMB010012308.1:910181-980480 GCA_023531105.1 Papaver atlanticum
AGGAAATTATTTCCCGTGAAATGCTGTGGAGAATAATGGGATTAATGACGGATTGTTTGGAGTTATTACGAGATATTTGGTCTTGTGAAGTATATAAAGGGTCTAGGAGATGAATACCGTGGTTATGGAGAGTTAGGGGTGAAAACAGAGTGCTTAGAATCGAGTTTTAGAGAATCACCATTGCTGCAGGGAGGAGGAAGAAGAAGAACACAGAACAGCAGTTAAAAACAGTCGCAGAAACCGTTACCTATAGTTTCAAATTCAATATCTTTGTAACAATTTCTGTAACAATTATTTCGAATTCGCAACATCCTTTTAGTGTTACTCTGTAACAGTGGGTTCTGTAACAATTATATTTGTTACAAACGCACTACTTTATACCATTACTTCTTGCAAATACCTTTTTGAGTAATGAAACCAACTTTTGAGTGTGTTTCCAACATAATGAGCTCAACCCCATCATCGGGACAACGGAGGAAGCCAAATTTTACGAATGCGGTAATTATATTAATTCTTTTTATGACTAATTGCACAGTTATTTAATTGAATTATGATTATCATTGAATAGTTGTCATTTCAATTGATGGGTTATGCTTGTTTAAAGGTTTTGATATCCCATACTTTAGGTTTACAACCATTACTTTCGAAATCTACGTTAGGCAATGAGTAAGAGTCAATGAAACTTTATATTATGAGCTATTATTGTTTAGAATTGGTATTTGAACTGCATGAAATTGAAGTCTGGTGGAATACCGAGTCCCGGTCTCTCTTCATCCTTGTGACCATTTTTTGTATATATATTTTCTTATTTTTAGTATTTTCTATATTTAAGCCTAAATCAATCTCAACAAAGTCCGAGTGAACGACAACCTTTCTTACTACTATATAAAAATAACATCACCTACCCAACTGGCCTAATGCATCATTTGATGCGAGATTTGGCTCTTGTCCAAATGCCAAACACAATGCGCCATTTTGACGCGGTATTGGCCTTAAGCCAATATGCTTCTTACCACGCAATTGAAGCTTTGGATGAAGCTTCATCTCGGGCCATGGCGCATCTTTCAGCATGCGTCATGCTAAAAACATGGGGTGTTACATTATTCACCCCTTTAAAGAATTTAGTCCCCGAAATTCAAAACAAAAACTATTGTGGACAAACTCTTCGGTTTGGATTCCTGAGAAAAATTCCCATACCAGTTGCCTAGAAATCACGGGTTTCTTCAAGTTGTCGTGAACATCAATTTAGACCTTCTGAGCAATCGTCCCATACCGCATATTCAGGAATCCAAAAAGAGTCCACAACGTTAACAAGAATTTCAATTGGCCAGTTCCAAAAGGATATCTCAACAAGGTATCCTAGATGGCGTCTCATACCACCACCTAGGAATCCCTAAGATTCACAAGGTTGAATATGTCATCGAAATGACAAGATCTTAGCGAAGTACTGTATGGAATAGAATCCAGTTGCCCACCGTCCCTGACGGTCATCCAGGTTGCCACTCGTAAGTGGGATGCTAGCCGGGCCTGACAACACACACCATTGGCTAGTTTCCAACGTTTGGGGATGATCAGTCCCATTGTCTACCCACAGTCCCAGACGGTCTTCCGGATATCCACTCGTAAGTGGGTGCCACTTAGGCCAGACAAACTCACAGCACTTCCACAAGCTCAACTCGATTCGCAAAGTAACTGGCATTACAGTTACAAACTCTTTCCACGCAAAAGTTGGCCTACTCTCCAAATTTATTTCCTTTTTGATGTAAGAATACTCGTTGACGAGTCCACTCCGCACAGTCCCTAGAGTTATCTCAGAACTTGCTCTGATACCAACTGTGATGGACTGGAAAATTACGCCTGGCGCGCCTGGTCGCGCAGGCCGTAACTCCCCCGATGCGCCAATTTGAATCGGTATTGGCCTTAAGCCAATATGCTTCTTACCACGCAATGAAAGCTTTGGATGAAGCTTTATATCGGGCCATGGCGCATCTTTCAGCATGCGCCATGCTAAAAAAACGGGGTGTTACAAATATGGTTTTTGATTTCCAATGCCAACTTCAAATAACATGTGATTGTCAGTTGTGAATCTGTTGTTAAATCTGAAGTTGCTTCATCAGAACAAATGCGTAGGGAAAACGTACGACTATTTAGCAGGCAGGGTGAAAAAACTATAATTGACAGCCAGGGTATGTAGTAATAGGTAGGAAATCTATACTTTCTGTTGTCCAAGTGAATAGTCCAAGGCTTTATCGTCCAAGTGCGGTACTTAAGCAGATCACAGTTGATCCTGATAGTGATGCTATAGGCTGTGATCAGTACATGCATTCTAAGTGAGGAGTGGGGGTTGGCTGATGGATGGGTGTTGTATGCATTTCATCCTAGGCTTGGACAACGTTTGGTGAATGAAGGTGTTGCTCTGATAGGTGATACATATATAGTAACTTGTGGGGTGCGCCAAGGTCTAGAACTCGTAGTGGCCGCCCTTATCGATCTCAGTAAGCAGAACCAAGTGCAAGAACCTTTTTTTTCAGTTAACAAGAATTTTGGGTTTGCTTTTATACTCTGTTCCCCTTTTTTTTTGGTGACCCAATTAGAGATGGTAAACTCAATCTTTAAGCTTGTTATTTTGAACTTTAAATGGATATTGTAGTGATATCTATTTCTAGATGGTTCATGGTTGTTGATTTTCAAATGTTTGTTTCTGATGAATTTGATTATTGAGTTAGGATCAATAGATAATTGTTCCAAAGATTTATATCGAGTAGGAGAGATCTGGTAAGATTTTTGTTATGGATATTGCCTGCACAGGTTTTAGAGACCATAATAAGTTGTAGATATTTCCTGAACAACATATTATTCTTGTTGTGGATAATAGCTGCACACTAGAAGAACACGGTGGATAATAGCTGCACACTAATGGAAAATTCCTTTTCATTATGTCAGTTTGACTTATCTTGTTGATTTTCAAATGTTTGTTTATGATGAATTTGATTATTGAGTTAGGATCAATAGATAATTGTTTCGAAGATTTATATCGAGTAGGAGAGATCTGGTAAGATTTTTGTTGTGGATACTGCCTGTAAAGGTTTAAGGGACCATAATAAGTTTTGGATATTTCCTGCACAACATATTTTTCTTGTTGTGGATAATAGCTACACACTAGAAGAGTTTTAAAACATAGTTAACACTAAGCAAATTGTCCACGATGCTGAATTTTAAAACATAGTTAACTCTGACACTACAAAACAGAGGGCCTTTAGTGACGGTTTCTAAACCGTCACAAATAACAAAAAACCGTCACAAATAGCAGAAAGGCCGTCACAAAAACACATTTGTGACGGGAGATAATCCTTCATTACTACTGGGGTCACAAATGTTTTTTGTGACGGTTTGAGATCATTTGTGACGTTTGGTCAACCGTCACGAATAGTTATTCTATTTGTGGCGCCTTGTCAAGCCGTCATAAATTTTTTTCTTGCCGAGGATGGTTACTGTTCTCTGTTCAACGATTACTGTTCTCCGGTGCCGGATTTTAGATTCTCAGAATTACAGAATTCTCAGAAATCTTAAGCCATTCACACAAATTAAAAAGCTTTTCGAAACTCGCATCATTCACACTGAACCAGAAACTTATAGCTTTCATAACAAATTTTTACATTGTTACACCATAGAAACTTACATATCCGACAGTAAGATGTTTAACTGTTTCAAAAACATAAATCTAGGCAACAGAACAACACCAAGACAGTTAAAAAACCTAGTAACTAAGATTATCAACATCCAAAATTCCTGTGGAAAGTTTGGGACATGATAAGAACACAACTGATGGCATGAAAACAAAAAAAAAAATAACAAAAGATGGATCATCTGTGCAGCTAGTGGTTCTTGTCTAAGTTCCATGATGACATTCATTTATCATCATGCAACTCTGCTTCTCCCTTCCTCATCAGGACCTGGTCCAAATACTTATTATACCAGGATGCAATGCAAAAAAGTAGCATGTTAGCACTTAGCACCTATTAAATTATCTTCATGTCATTGAAATTTAATGAAAAAGAAGAACAGACATAAGTTTATCAATACGAATCCAAGGATGCACACACACATGTTATCTGCAGGGTTTTATCTTTTATGGAATGAGAGAAATATAAGTATGTGTGGAAGGAGACTTGGAAGTGAAGCAGAGTTCGTGAACCAAGCTAACTTTTTTGAGAATTCCAACTAATCAAGTTTTTCAATTAATTAACCTTTTCATTTCAAAAATAAACAAATTCAAGACTGAAAGTAGTTGTAGTATTAGATGTAGTTGACCTCGGAGACACAGAGCCAGGTCCATCAGTGTCTAAAAAATAGGTAGAACAGATATCTTTTTCCTGCCCCAACAGACCTAATATGTAGCTTACCTCGGATACGCAGACCTGAAAATGAATACCTCTTTCAGGTTAGTGCATGACAACCCAGAACTAAAACTACAAAAATGTTGTATATCCATATTATGAAATCTATAGAATAGGTAGGACAGATATCCTTTTCCTGCCCCAACAGACCTAATCGTCATCTGTAATACTGCAACCACAACAATATCAAACCGACTTGGTCAATATGAAAGTACGGGTGTCGGCATAAACTTACCTATACACCTACCTATGCAGGAATCTAGCTAACTAAATATATCAATATGGATAACTAAAGATATCTCGTGGAGTCAATGGTACTATCTGTAAGGTCCGAGAGAGATTTCAGGTATACATAAAGAACCAACTAGCTAAGCAAGCAACTAACTATTGACACATGTTCAAGCTAAGGGACTACATTCGTATATATTCAATCACCTATCAACTTCAAATACATAATATCCATAACAATGCACCAATGCTGGAAGCATGTATAATAAAGCTTGTATTAAGTATAAATTAATAAGGGTCTGTTAAAGACACAACTGCGCAATGATGTGACAAGATATAATAAAGATAGATACCTCTTCAAACTTTAAAGGAGATCACAATTTTTTTTCCGTGCTTTACCCATTTTCAGTCTATGCAATAGATTGATAATCAAGTTAGCTTTCGGCACAATAGCAGTAGTGATAATGCAAAGAACCGGAGAAGAAACTATTATAAGTTTTACGAGAAGAGGGGTTCCAAAGCATAAAATTTTCTCACCGGATAGATAAGGGAAGGGTGAAACTTAACAACTCCAACATCATTAAGAGAAAACTTCATTGGTCAAGAAAGCTAGTGGATACGGATGTATGCAAAACAATGCTTTAAACCCCATGGGATCAGATGCAAAAGGAAAATTTATACCTTCTCTTGATGTTGTACTAGACCCAGACATGAAGAACTGAGAGGCCTTCTCATGTTTTGTGCATCATTCAACAATTCCATAGTTAGAGAATGTTGAATCTAAATGCAGCTTTCTGTAAAAAAAGAAGAAGTAGAAAGCAGATATGAGTACTCGACAATATTACGAAACTGCAGACCAACAAAACACACAAGTCAAGAAAATCAACAACTACAGCAATATATAAGGGGAGGATCTACAAACATGCATACAGCTATACCGCACAAATTTTGATCCAACGGATGAATCTCGCAAAGCAATATTAAGCATTACCGAACTGAACAAGTGAATGAGGGAGGATCCTAAAATTTAACCTAAGAGAGAAGAAAAGAAGTTGCAGTTCAACTCTCTCCACTATCTTCAATAATTTTATCTCACTGGAAACAAGTAAGAACAAGATGAGATAAATCAGGAAATGGAGTAGTGCGATAGATCGTGGAGATAAAAAAAATAGATATACCCTTTGTTACCAGACACGCGTCCATAACCACAAACACCGTGCCTTGAGAGATGAGCAATGGTCACGTATCCACAGTTATGCGAGACAAACCAAGCTTTAGTCCCGTTTATTGACTTAACCGTGACAAGCACAACCGTGTCCAAAACCCATAATTGTACTAGTGTTCCAGGTTAGTGAAAGAATCTAAAATAAGGAAGTGAAAGAATCTAAGATAAGGAACCTTACTATGACATAAATAACATAGAAAGTCGAGAATCTGAAAATGACCAGTTGGGATTCTTGACACTACAACCAAAAGATGTCACCTAGTATACCGAAGGGCTAGCGGTGAAAAATCCCAGGTTATTTCTCTTGTTTCTAACTTATTCCATGGGATCAAGTTTCAACTAAAAATTTGGTGGTATCAACTGGGAATCATATTTTTAGTCACCTGATAGCATGCCCTTCTTTTGCAAAGATCCAGTGCAATTGATAGCCTCACCACCCTGCTACAGCCAAACACACAATACCAAAGTTATTTCATCCCTAGCACATAGATATCATCAAAAATTGTTACCCGTATAATCATCTATCATGTATGAGTTACAGGAAATCTGGGAATAGAAGGGTATCTATCAACTGATGAGCAACATCAGCAAGACCAATGTTTTATGAAACAGAAAATACTATCTACCCAGTTGATAGATATTCAACTGATCTAAAAATACTATCTACCCAGTTGAAAAAACGAAAATTAAGCAAACCAGATCTAATTTTTTTTAAGCAAAACTAGACCTTAAACAAACAAACGAAAATTAAAAGTAATACAAAAAAAAAGAGGGGAAAAATCACCTTCGATTGACTGCTTTAGATCCTGCATAGCAAAGAAACAAATAATTATACGTAATATTAAGCAAAAGCAAAAAAAAATACCCATTAAGCTACAGAAGAGATGGACGATAAGGTAAGGGAAGCAAACCTCTCAGCAAACTTCTTAAGTGAAGAAGAACAAAAGGTAAGAGAAGAGGGTAAGAGAAGAGGAAACCAGATCTATCTAGTTCTGTAAGAAGATAAGAGGGAAAAAAAAAAAAACTGATATTTTTGATCTGTTGGACCCTTGAAACTGACCGAATTTGGCTTTGACTTTGACTGACCTATGTATTCGTGGCGGTTGGTTAAAAACCCTTACCAATAACCCATATTTGTGACATCCCTCTCTAAAAAAACCTTCACGAATAAGACCTATTTTTGTAGTATGATAAAGGTCATTGCCTTATAAGGCTTAACAACTTACATAACCAGAAGAGTTTTACTTTGCAAGGGTACTTGAAGATTAAAGCGCATGATAGTATTTTTGTTCAAAATAAAAACATACATTATAAACAAGAGAGTTGGAGACCATTCAGAAAGTTCTGATCTATAGCTTACCCTTGTTCACACTCAAATTTATTTGCATTCTTCTTCAATTCTGATGCCGCTGGTGGTTGCTTTGGCTGGGGCTGGGGCTGGCGTTGTTGCAGTTGGCTGATTGACCACCGCGCCAACATTGGGTACCTTCAATCCAATTTCTCCAGCTAACACTACGGCTGCAAGCCTGCAATCCAACCCTCCCATCAGCTGTGTTCGAATGAAGTCCACTAAATGGGTTATGGGGAGTTCTCTAGCCTTCAAAAGTAGGTTATTCAAACTCTCACAGATGTTTGTTGTCATGAGAGTATAACGGGCTCTCCTGGCTTTCACTCTAGCCCAATGCCTTAGATGAAGTTCCTGCATATAGGAAAAAACTGCCTTATCCTTTTTGACTTCTGACATAGCCCTCCGATAACCATCCTAAGTGTACGCTTGCGCAGCTCTCATAAATGCCTTAGCAGCGGCGAAGTTGTGGTACCTCCTGATGATATTCCATGCATTGTGAAAAAAATGACAACTGAATATGCCCTCAATATTATATGTAAACTACATCGCCCAAGATAATTAGGAGCTGTCCCGCGCTACATAGCTCAAGGGTTAAACTTTAAAGGAGATGAGTTTCTAACAAATGTAACACGACTATAAAGTGTTGTACCTTTAATATGGTACGCGCAGTACACATGACAAGCTGCAGGAAACACTTACGCAATCGCTGATTCGAAGCTTGCCGATCTTCCTGAACACACAACTTGATCCTTTCTCATCGAATACTGGTTACCAAGCGCATCGAATAACTTTTGCACGAACCATAAACAGGAATCACCATTCTCAGAATCAACGATGGCAAACGCAATAGGGTACAAATATGCAGTGTCGGGACTATTTCACTAATGATTGTATAATTTTTTTGATAATCACGTACAATGAGATACAAATATGCAGTGTCGGGACTCCAAAAAGTTGATGTCGGGACTCTGATAGCTAATCCTTATGCCTATCCTCACGACATTTATACGGTGTCTGGATGTGCTATTCCAACACCCACGTAAGCCACAGTCAAATAATAACCGGCAACTGTAAAAATAATAATCATATGTTGGGTACGGACGGGGAAAAACAGGTCATAAAATAAAAAGATAATGGCAGAAACGTCCAAATACCAAAATAGTGTCAATTTTGGTCATCCTCATCAACAGAACATAGTTTTCACCCTATTATTCAAATCAAGCATAGTTTCAGCCAAACACCCGTATAAGAAGATTAAACAAAGATGCCAGTAACGTGGTGATGACCAGGATTCCCCGCAATCATTGACACTCCAAATGAAACATAAAAATGTAAGCAAACACAAACTCAAAGAAAATAACAGATTGGTGACATAACCAATTAAGCACGAGAGGCCTTGACCAACATCTCCGACTCAAATGGCTTGCGTGCTACATAAAATGTTCGTGCAAATTCATACAAACCCAAAATTTCTGGATCAAATCTTGCTTCTTGCTTGTTCGCGGTCAACTCATTGACGTTTGCTTCTGGAGAGGAGTTTGCGTTTCTGAATGTGAAATAGCTATCTCAGCTGGCTTTTGATCACGTGGTATGTTGATGGACTATGCTATCCCAGGTACCTAGATGCGGTGATTTTTGTGCAATTGATTTCATTTTAGAGCTCCATGAAATTAAACAGTTCATCCTTGGACGGGATCTCATCATTCATTGTGGCAGAGCATTACCGATCTTGACATCATGGAGTTTGATTTTGTCATGAATATCATAACGTACTAGTTTTAGAAAAATGTATTAGTATTCCGCAATTATTAAACACACCAAATGAAACACAAATCAAAAGGAAACACTAATTCGAAGAGAATGAATAGAAGTTGGACAAAACTATAAGCACGAGAGGCTTCAACACACTGAATTGAAGTTCCATCGTTCTTATATAAACTACAGATATCTAGATCAAATCTTGCATCTTCTTTATTCGAAATCAACTCAGCAACGCTGAAACCACACTATAGGAACTGTTCCTCCGGAGAAACGGTTGGTTGTAATATACACTATAATGTATCATCTTTAGCGAATTTCTACATGCTAATTACCTTTTGAATGTTCAAAGCTTTGATGTCAACTTAGATATTTTCTTCTCCCGATCCACTTGCTCTTATAGATAAGACACCACTGCAGTCAACTTCTTTTTCCTTGTCTTTATAAGCGGAAATCATACTTTCTGATTCCGAAACTATTTTTCGGCAACCCACGCAGGTAGATAAGTAGGAAAACTATAGAAAGGCTTGTCTAGATCCTCACGATCCATGTAAAAGTATCCTTGACCACAGTGCCGGAACCAGGATTTAATTGTGCTGAAAAAAAAACAAAAAACGAGGGAAATGTAGGAGAGTAAGGGTGTGACTTCGTCGTCGATAGGCATGGCACAACCATGAGGGCCCTTGATTATTTCAGGTAATCAATCAAGATCAGCAAGACAACTGTCGAAACCTGGAAACAGAAACAACCAAGCAAATATATGTACAAAATCCTGCACAACACATCAAAGCAAATACATGCCCTGCCCATATCTGTCCAGTTGGTTAAAAGATTCAATTGAAGCATTACAGTCCTCCAAAATATCCACCAATCTGGTCATTTCAGCCCAACAAATAATACAATAGGAAATAAAATTAAGTTAAAATTAACAAAGAATGATTGTTGAAATGGAAATCGTCACAAATAAAAAAAACAAATATATACATGAAAACATGAGTGCTCTCGACAAATCAATGTAGTGTTAAAGATTCCCTCTGCAAATGTGCATTCATAACTGACTGCAAGGGTACTAAAATACTAATTCAGCAAGAGATCCCAATATTGACGCATGTATGCATTTCTTCTCTCCCTTTGTTCAGCAGTGATTACCCTGCATGATGTTTTTGTTGCCCTCTTGGCTTACGGCATGAATCAGAATCATGGATAATTTGTACCTTTTGTGCCAAAGTTATTAAGTGCTAAGAAAACGAATTACAGAGAGGAGGGTGAAAACCCAGTTATGTAGCAACAATCGCAGCAACACGAAAATGCCAATAAGGAATTTAAAGCTGGAATTGTAATCATTCCAATTTTTTTATAAAAATCAACAACAGCAAACTCGCGGCTCGCCTTATTAGAACTAACTCGCGTCTTGGCTAATTAAATGATTGAAGATTAACTTATAACATCAAAGATTAAACTCAAAACTTTTTAACAAAGTTAATTATACAAACCCTAGTGAAACTAACCTAAAATTATGGAAACCCTGTGCCCCTTTTCACGAAAATAAGCAAGTAATTTATAAACATCTCATCCATAACCTATAAGATCACATCAAATTAGTTAAATCACCTTACTTAGGGTTTCTTCTTTTTGCCTCTTTCTCCCGCAACAAAGAAAACTTCCTTCTTCTTTTACGCAATAAATTTGGATTTTCTAGATTCCTAATTCTTACCCTGGCTTGGCTTCTTAATTCTTACCCTGGCTTGGCTATTGGTTACCCGGGCTTGATTATCCATAACTGATTATCCAAAAATAATTATAAGTAAAGCTTTTTATTTTCAGAAGTCGGTCTAAAATTGTTAGTTTGACTTTCCAGCTTAAATAAAGTCGAAAGGTAACTTCTAATAAGTGGCATCCTAACACCCTCTTAGATCTTAAACATGGGTTTCCTCTACATTTCCTAGACTCTGTCTGCGTACATGTGGAGAGGTCAAAACAATCGCTAAATACTTGTCAATGCCCTTATTTGCATCAAATTTGTATCTGGAAGGGGTGCACAGCATGTAAAGGCTAACATGAAAGAAGCAGAAACAATTTTTTTAGCGCGGATTTCTTTATGTATAGCTAGTGCACATATCTTAGGTTCAACTTTATATATATGCGGAGGAAAGGTCTCAGCAATTTGATGATTGGAAAGAGAATATGATGGAATTGATTCATTTAACATTTTGATTGTTGCAGCAAGAATGTTATATGACTTAAGACTTAGTTTTTCATTCATAGAGAAAGGCTTACAAAATTACTCCACAAAAACTAGCCCTTGTTGCATCATTAGACAATCAATCCTTAAAATCTACAAGCTAAGATAATTTAAAAGACTTAAGAGTAGAACTATAACTAAGTAGAGACAAACTGACTTTCAAACTTCTAAACAAGACTTACTCAGGATACACAACCATTACAGCTTCAAATCAATGACCGAGATAAATATCAGGCTTCTTTCTGTCCCTTACACTCCTGCGAAGCTCTTGAGTTTCAGAACGAGCCATTCCGCCAGTTTTCTTTTTGGCTGGGGGCTTTTTAAAGGGCGCCATGGAACCAAGCTCATTGTCTTCATCTTCCTTCACTTCATGTTGTTTTTCACTGTCATTAGTACTACCATCACGGCTGCCATTATTACCACCAACGAATTTTGCTTTCAGCGCTCCTACTTGTTCCGCAAGTAGTTTGTTTGTCTCCTTTACAGAATGGAATTCCAGTTTCAACTTCTCAATTCCAAGTTGAAGAAGTTGCAGTTCTTGAACTTTTTCATTCATGCAGTTCTCAATTTCAACTACTTTTTCTTGAAGTTGCAAGAAATCATTGCTAGGACCATCTAATATCTCTGCATCAAACATCAAGTCTGGATTCACACTCGAAGAGTTTTCACTGGAACTCATTTTGCTAAAGTAAGTAAGAAGAAGAATGAAGAAGATGAGTTGTTAACTTCCCCTTCAAATAGATTTTAGGGTTCAGAGAATTCAGAATAATAACCCTAACATAACTCCACATTCAAGGTATTCCGACTGCTCTTATTTCTCCACATTCAAGGTATTCTGACTGCTCTTATTTAATTCTCTCGTAAAGAACAGTGCCATTTATTAGTACTTTGGGTTCCCAAAGTTCAAAGAAGACCAAAAACTGATTTACTAACAACTTATGGAATTCTATTGCAACTGTTGGATTTTCTATAATAGAGATAAATTACAACTAGAAACTAAAAGTCTGTAACTTTTTTTTGATGGGGTATGACATCCATCAAAGTCTGCTCAATTGCATTACATAATGATATCGACTACTATTCTTAATTAATTATCATATATATGTTCCCCTTACTCAGTTTACCATTACATTGGAGCTCCATTGCTTGTACACATATGATTTTGCGAAACATAGGAATACAACCAGCTCTACTACACTAAGTCCAGCTAGAAACACGTAGAAATAGTCTAAATGCGCTTGATTCATGTTGTTTGCTAGCCATCCGTGTTGACAGCCTGCACTGCTTGCCTTCTGAATGACAAATATAAGCAAGACACTGAAGAGATCTCCTATGCCAAATATGGTTGAGTACAGGGAAAAACCCAGATTCCTTCGCTGTTTGGGAACTTGATCATAGAAGAATTCCTGTAAACCGACTTCGGTGAGTACAAGAGCCAGACCTGACAAGATGTATTGTGGAATCAACCACCAGATAACCATAGGTACCGTTGCTTTTGGATCATCAATCAAATCAAACTCTTGAGCAATTTTAAGCCTTTTGTTCTCCACTATAGCTGCTACAACCGTTGTTATGGCAGAAACAAATATGCCACCACCAATTTTCTGAAGTGAAGTCATAGCGTTAGAGTTTCCAGTAAAAGCTCGAGTAAGTGGAGCAAAGATCCGGTCGTATGTTGCCGCAAACAGAATAATGGATACGGTGAGAAATATTTGAATTGAAGCTGCGGGTATCTGAAAGTCTGATCCTATCGACCTGTCCATAGTGCTGGCTTGCTTAACAAAGAAAGTAATAACTTGAGAGTGCACTATTGGGTATGTCAAGCATACAATCCATAGCGGAACCAACTGCGCTGTTGTGTTACTAGTAGTTGGATCCACTTGCATGGTGATTTCCGGTGATGATGAGCTGGTTCTACAATTCTTGACCGCGCTAACTAAACCGTTAGTTAACCCTTCCAACGGGTTTACTTTATCCGGGTCATTTTCCAGAGTATAGCGGAAAGATCGAGCTCCAAACATGATTACAATTAGCGCTATGCTCATTAAAATGGCTGATATCCCGAATGCTGAATACCATCCCAAATTATCTTGGACATTGTTCAATATCAAGTGAGAACTGCACGATCCAACAGATAATCCAAATAGCCACCAGTTAAAGAATGAACTTTGGACTTGGATTCATTTGGGTTTCGTTCGTCAAATTGGTCTGCACCGAAAGCTGGTGCGCACGTCTTGCATCCAGAGCTCGCAATTCCAATTAGATACAATGAGAAGAAGAAGATTACTTTCACAGTCGTGGAATAAGAACACGAAAAGCTGTCGTTGACGTTATTATTAGAACAGCCGGTCATTAGAGGACTCGTATATAAACTTAACGCCAAAAGTCCCTGACACAAATGATAATTTTCCAAAAATGTATTAGTACTTATTTCTGCAAGTGCGTTGTATGAGATTGACCAAAAACATGTTGGAAAATTAATAAAATTGAATTTTAAAGATAATAATTAATTGTTTCTTTTGTAAATGAAAAAACTTATTAGTTCCACATCGTGGAGTTTCCACTCTTTAGTTGTTTTAAGAGACTATATAAATTTTTAGTTCCACATCGGGGAGTTCGTCTTCTTAAGCTGTTTTATTCCGTTATATAAACAAATTCTCTACTTTTGTAAAATCTATGGGAAAGGGGTTTCTCTATATTTTAGAGGGACCCTCAAAGGAAAATATTTTTTATATTGTTTTCTTAAGCGTTCGCGTTTTTCCTTAAGGTTTTGTTTCGGAGTTTTTCGGAGTTGTCAAGCTCAAGTTGAGCATCTACTACATATGCTAGTAGTAGGTGTAATAGGGTGTTTTATCCTGGAGATATATCTGTCCTGTGAGGGCTATAGCATCACTCTTGAGTATAGCCGGGCGCTAATGTCATAAGGACAGCGTGTTGAACACGTGACTCACTCTGTTTTTCCAAAGTTTTTCCTTGTTGCTGTTGCGGAGATCTGGGGAGCTCGTCGTTTCGTCAAATCGATCACTTCCATTATAAAAGAGCTAAGTATCAATAACTTTTACTTATTTGAAACACAAACTTTCATTCAACAAACCAGGATTTACATAGATCTAGTAACAGTAGACTGGAGCACAACTGGTAGAGTGTACCACCATTGTATATTACAAACCTGACACCTCACAAACTTAGCAAGCTGGTCAGCTGTTTTATTATTCACTCTACGAGTGTAACGAACAGTCACATTCGACAAACTATGTAACAGACTAACACAGTCAAACAACAAAGCCCTATCAATCCAGGACACATTATTTACAGGCCCATTTAAACCATCGACTAACTTTTTACAGTCAGAGTAGATAACTAGATTAAAAGATTGATGGGAACATAACCAGCAAAGAGCTTTGTATAAGGCCAGCATTTCAGCATGTATTACATTCCTTGCCCAGATCGGTGATGCTGTAGCTGTTACAAAAGAACCAATCGAATCAGTAAGGATAAAAGCGGTACCTGCAACATGATTATTAGGTAAAACTGAAGCATCCACATGCATTTGGAAACTGTTAGCATCATTAGCTGAAGTATCCGACATCTGACAAAGATCTGAATTCCGTTTACTTGACGAGGCAATATGCTGAGAAGTAACCAATTTATTAAGTTACAAATAAATAAATAAATTCATTCATTCAGTGAGTCGGTAATAGTTCTTAGTCGTGTATATGAGCTGAGTCAGATTTCGACCCAGACATCAGGAGAGAAAAAAAAACTCATAATTAAAGAAAAGAATCAATCTAACAGTCAGAGGATTCAAACAAACAAAATGTTAAACTTGAATCGACAAAATCAACAAACGTGCCATTATTAATATATTCTACCCATTTCCCAAGGATGCGCTCGCAACACTTCTTCAACCCATAATGCAAGACTTGAGTGCGAAGTTGAGGTAATTTTGTAAGATTGAATTATACATCGCTCAAAATGTAAAAGAAAATGATGGGCCTATTGATTATTCGAGCTAGACATAGAATTTGGTTTTGATTGAATATCACTTGTTAAGTGTAGTTTAGCAGGTTGCATTCAAGAGTTTGGTGTAGCTAACACATCTTCATTCGTCTATCATGTACGTGGAATTCACTTTCGGTGCCTATAAATGTATGTAGTACCAAAATGGTGGAAGTTTATTTTTCAGAGTTATTGTTTCGAGAAACTTATATAAACTAGATGATTATTCGTCCACGTACACTAACAAAAAAAAAAAAAAAAAAAACCCTTATAGAAAAATGCCTTAATTGAATAGTAGAAATTTGACCTGGTGTTTCGCAACTGATAAAGATGCCGCAGGTCAAATTTTTCTTTCACCTGATTACTGATTACAAGGCAGTAGTACTATTACTGATTAAAAGTTGACCAGGTCAAAAAATTTCTATGTTAAGCAAGGCAGCAGCACTATTACTGATTACAAAAAGTACAAGAAGTTGGTATGGTATGGATTTGAAGTAAATTAACTTTTAAAAGCTGCTTATTAATTAAGTGAGAAAGTAAAAAACACAAATTAGAGAAGTTGGTACAAAAAAAAACTTTTAAAAGTGCTTCTGAGAAATACTTTTACTAATTGGTGACTTTCATTCTTCCGATAAATAAAACTTGGTGGAGAGTGGACTAGACGCAGACTCATCCCCGAATACTCTACGTACATAAAGGATGTGGTTTGAACTTCTTGAGATTATAATGATTTTCTATATATTCAAGGTACATGATGTGATTCATAACCAGAGGAGATCATCTCTTAAGTCTTCTTGATGCCAGGTTCTACAAAAAATAAATAAAATGCCATGTAAACATGTGAGAAAAGATATGTTGCTGGAGCTTAAAAGGACCTCTTTATTTCAAAGGTACTATCTTCGCTTTTTTACTCTTTAGTGATGAATGTTTGTATTTATGACCAGACGCTTAAAGAAGTTTATTTTTAGAGATAAAATTTGTTTTCTTAATTGGTGTTGGTATTTTTGGAAACAAAATTCACTAAAATCAAATACATGTGTCACCATATCATTTGTCCCCCATGCCCCTTCAAAAATGCCCCATCAAAAAATTTCTCACGTTTAAACTATATACTTGTGGTAAAAAAAAATTGGTGTCCCATTAGTAGCACTGAAAGAAAAAACAACAGTAAATATTTACTTTAGACAGTCGATCATGTGTGACGAGGATGAATGTTTGGACTTAATCTAGGCCAGAGGTGGAGAGGCTTACAAGAAAGGATGTAAAGGCAAGCACTAAAGAAGAGGAAAATTATAGCGCAGGTTTCTTATGGGAATTAGCTTGAGAGCTCATATCTTAAGTTTCAACTTCAAAGCTATATACATGCAGAGAGGATAGGTCTTAGCAATTTGCATTTTGATTGTTGCAAAAAGAATGTTATCATGACTTTACTATATAAACTTAAGTTTTCATTAGTAGTACTCCACAAAATTAGCCCTTGCATGATTCGATAACCCAAAAACTTAGATAACTTAAAATAAAATTATTTAGAGTAGAAATTAATATAACTAAGTAGAGACTTGCTAATAACTAGATAAACTGACTAGCAAACATCATTAGACTCGACAGCTACAAATCAATGACCAAGATATATATCAGGCTTCTTCCTCTCCCTTACACTCCTGCGAAGTTCTTGAGATTCAACACGAACCGTTCCACCTGTTTTCTTTTTGGCTGGGACCTTTTTCAAGGGCGCCATTGCACCAAGTTCATTTTCTTCATCTTCCCGTTTTTCCTGTTGTTTTTCACTGTCAGTACCACCGTCAGAGCGACCGCCATCACCAGATTCACCAACAATGAATTTTGCTTTCAGGGATTCTATCTCGAGTTTCAAATTCTCTATTGCAAGTTGCAGTTGGTGAACTTTTTCATTCATGCATTCCTCAACGTCAACAACTGTTTCTAGAAGTTTCAAGTACTCAAATTCTGATAGTGCTCCCATTTTGCTTAAGTAGTAGTATTGTACTAGTAGTAAAGAAGAATGAAGTTCATGACCCTTTAAATAGGTCTTAGGGTTCAGGGAATCAAGACTAACAAGTCAAACATAAATCCACATTCAAAGTATTTTTTACTGCTCTTAATTCACTCACTGAGAACAGTGACATTTATTAGTACTTTGGGTTCCCAAAGTTCAAAGAAGAGCAAACACTGACTTCAAAACTTATGGAATTCGAATGGGTTGTGTTCATGGAATTCTATTGCAACTGTTGGATTTTCTACTATTATATAGATGTGAGCAGGAGTGGGTCAGACCGTCAGAGGAAGATTATGAAGTTACATCAGTAACACAAACTTTGCTTTCAGCTAAACCTTTAAAAGGCTATCCAATCTTAATAAAGAAATAATGGCAGTATTTGCGCCATTAAGGAATGGGATGCATTGATGCATTGCAACCAATCTTAATGAACCTAGGATAGATTTAGATATACCCATAGGACAGGGGATACGAATGTCAAACCTTGAATGCTGTTGCTGCCTCCATCGGCCCACAGATTTGTCAAGCCAAGTAGTTTGGTCTTGGAAAGTTTAGGTAAGAGGATAGAAATGAATGTGATCAACTACCACTAGAAGGGGATAAGTTCCGCATTGCACTTCGCGTTTTTGATAGTAGAGTTCCAATTTCACCGGTGAGTTAGAAGTAAATTGAATTTTACTGGAAACTCTGGAAAATTAATGTGCGATGCAAGTCCATTTCCTTGAGTTCATTTGAGTCCTGGAGAGGGAATATGGAATTGATTCATTTTGACAAGCAATCCTTGGTTTCAGAAACTAAGAAAAGTTAAAAGCTGTAGGTTAGAAAATATAACTAAGTAGAGACTTACTAACAACTAGACAAACTGACTTTCAAACTTCAAAACAGGACTTGCTCAGGACGCGCATTAGACTCGACAGCTTCAATTTAATGACCGAGATAAATATCCCGCTTCTTCCTCTCCCATACACTCCTGCGAAGTTCTTGAGTTTCAGAACGAGCCATTCCACCACCAGTTTTCTAATACTGAACTAATATTGATGCCATGGGGGTATTAGATCCAGCAAAGTCAGCTCAATTCCATTACATAATGAAATCGAATATCGTTGGTAATTAGCAGATGTTCCCCTTACAAGTAATACATAACTTTTTTGGTAAACAGATGTCTCCTCAAATATCTCTATCTAAGCCTGCTAGTGCTACTATGCAACTACATTACTGGAAATTAGAAACTAAACTATATTACAATTGGTTTTAGCTATGTCCTTCAATTTAAACATTGGTCAGCTCTCCAACCGTCAGCTCTCCAACCATGTCATCATCATTGATCGGTGCATCGTGATAGTACTGTCAGTAGTAGTAGCATCCAACGCAACAGGCTGATAACCCACTCTATTGTGATCATCTTTGACCAAGCTCTGCATCTCCACACTTCCAGTACAACTAGGATTTAATGCAACAGATTTATCACCGAGATCATAACTACAAAGATGATCATACAAAAGCTTCTTGTCAACCACTTCATTGTGATGACTCTTACAGGCATAGTAGAAGACGCTCTGAACTAATAGCCCCGTGAGATTAACTACCACCAGCATGAACAAACACAGCAATCCCAACAAAAGCTTAACCATGAAATGTACTTGAGACTCCAATGCAAACTCGAACACAATTTCTATCGTTCATAAAGCCCCCAAGTATAAACTTGCAAGTCTGAAAGCAATACGAGTTCTCCCTCGTAAGAGTTGTGTACTCTTCTTCATGGCTGCCAAGCCATAACCATTTGGTTCAAGAACAGAAATCACACTGGCTAAATGCCATTGAGCTGTAAAATAGAAATCAACAAGATCGTATACGATAGCAAATATGATAGAAAAACCCCACAAGAGAGCTTCATTGATATTTATCACAGCCAAGACAGAACCAGGAACGTAGTAGGCCAAGTAGTTGACAATCACGAGAAGTAAGACGTAAAAGAAGGTTATCATAAGATGTTTGAATATGCGAGGAATTGCAAAGAGAGTGGGGATAAAGGAGACAGATTTGGATGCATAGAGAGAAGCTACTGTGAAGACAATAGCGGAGGTAGAGAGAAGAGAGAATAGGAAGAGGGAAAGAATGTACAAGAATTCATGGATGGAGTAAGTGCGGATGAACTGTTTAGACGAAGGAGATGAATGATGATCACCGGAAAAGTAATCGCTAAAAATAGAGTAGAGGATAGAACTATGAGTTTCAAGTAATAACTGCATCAATGAAAGTGGGAGAATTAGGGTTAAGGTAATCAAAAAGAATTTTACTGGAGAGGATCTGGCTGGGATTTTCACTGCTTCCTTGATGATTTGATCTGCACTGAAGAATTTGAGGTCTTCTGCTGCAGTGAAGAGCTCCATAGTACATGTTTAGTTTTACTGGTGAAAGAAAGAGAGAACACAAGTATAATAAGCATATAGTTGATTCAATGAATGGAAATGCAAGGAAACTTCTTGGTTCTTAATCAAGTCAGAGTCAAGTTACCGTGTGGAGTTCTAAGAAAATTGATGTTGCATTAAATGCTAACGATTGTAATGGAGGATGGTATAATTAAAGCTAATGGTAGTGGATCCCAAACATAAAAATACCACAATTTGTTTCATACGGGTAACCTACTTCCTACTAAGTTAATTTTGTAGAATGGAATCTAATTTTGTAAATATCTCACCTTGGTCCACTCCACTGCTTCACCACCAACATGTCAAATACTTAACTAAGAGAAATTAGCTAGCCAGCCATCTTGAAAGCACACATCAAAGCTTAAGACCAATTTAACCTAACCTCGTTTTTCTCTAATCAACCAAAACTTTTAGAAGAAACAAACCAGAGGTTAGCTATGGGTATACAATTTCAAAATGACTTCTAAAAGCAAACAAAGTTAACTTTTGGCGAAGAAAATTATTTTTACTTCTGATTTCTGGAATTAAGTTCTGCTTCTGGTGTCCAAACACCTTCTAGACTTTGAATCGAAAAAATCAACTAACTTGCAACATTCAGGAGTTAGGTATAGCTAACACAACTTTAGTCTTATTAGAATAAAAATCCCTTAATTGAATAGCTAACACAACTTCTAATGTCCATCACTTTCGTTGTTCTGATTGAGATTGTAAACTAACATTATGTTCCTCCCTTCAATCCAAAACAAAGCACCATTAAGGATAACAACATTATTATAATTAGAATAAGTATTCATATTTAGACATAAACTCTGAATTTAGTTCAGGATATGCATTTCTAAACCTCAAAGGGTATTCATAAGCATCTTCATAAGAAGTATGTTATTGTATCCATGAGAGACACTTAATTAATTTGGAACCATTTGGGTAATGAAATCAGGGTTTGAGAAGTTAGTTAACCATACCTTAGAGACACATTTGAACTTCTAGATTGAATTCAGAGGAAGATAAGTAAAAATGTCAATCAAGATATCCTCTGTTAGTGATTAAGTGAGAGAAGTCGTAGCAGAAGCCATCATCATCAATAAAATCGAAAAAGAACCACCTAACACTAGATGATCGCTGCAAATCCACCAAACGAAAATACCTAATTAGCAAAGTGAAGGAACTCAAAAAGGAGAGAAAAATGTTTAATAGTAGAAACGTGCAACCAAAGACCATCAAGTGACATTCACAAAACAGCTTATCATGGAGGAAAGAATTGAAGACAAGGTCCTAACTCCTAAGCTATAGGAGAAGCTGCGTCAATTCGATTGTGATAGAAAGATATTTATCTAACCATTTTGGAAAACTATAACCATCAAGATTGTTGTTGAAGAGGGAATCCTTTTGGAAAACTATAATTCTTTACTAATTCACCGAGATAATCCATCAAACAGTACCCTACTGACTACTGAGACTAAAAACAAAGTAGAGAAATGCAGCTTTGGGTTCAGGGGTACAAATCTATCAAGCCCTTTAACCTACTAAGATTAATTAGAGTTGGAAGAAACAACTTTGGGTTCAGTAACACAATTTATCAAACACTTTTAACCTACTGAAAATCATAAAAACAGAATTACTTACTGAGATTGGGTTCACAGTGACAATTTGTCAGTGAGTAGGGAATTCTTTGATCTTCCACAAAATCTAGATAGAGATAGAGGGAGAGAGAGGGGGTTATACAAAATACATAATCATGATTCATAAAAGTAGAAAAAGAGAGATTATGATTAAAAAGAAAATCTAATTTAGGGTTTAATATCTTCACTACCTTGAAATTGAGAGCATGGGCAACAATGAAATCGATATACGAATTGCGATAATCTCCTCAAACGGACCTCATGATTAAAGATGGAGTTGCTTAAGTTGGGGAGCGAGAAATTTCGTCTTGGGTCTTCTTCTCTATGCGGGTTCTACAGAAAATGCCATTTAAAATAAGTGAGAAAGACTCAGAAAAACCATGGTGTTGGGAGCTTGTGGGTCCCGTCCAAATTAAAATGAACCACAAGTAAAAAATAATAAATGAACAGAACTCTATCTGTATCTGAAACTGAAATTACGGAATGTGAGGCCGGTTGCTACGTGGTATGCCAAAAAGATTTCGAAAATAATTTACTCGGTCAAGAATTTGCACCGTATTCTCACCTTGTGAGAGGATGGGTGGGGCCCATTTTTGTCCCACCCATATCCCAATGCACTGAATGTTTTTTTGGGTCCGTGCGATCTCCCTCGGTGTATTCACAGTGCAAATTCTTCGGTGGGTCTAGCAAGACTGAAAAGATTTTATTTGCCATACCAGATGGCCTGACAAAGTGTTCGTACTGGAAAAATGTAATAATTAATCATTTTTGTCCAAATAAATGGAAATCCCCAAATTTAATTAAGTGATTATAAATTGTAACCTCAATCAGCAGCTGAAACACTAACTTTAGCTCCAAAATCTTATAGATCGACCATAACAAGATATGATATTCAACTAAAATGAACCATTTCCACCCAATTTGATGAGGAAATTTTGTTACCGTTGGCAATCTTGTGTATAAACTGCAATAAAACAAACAGAGAAGAAGAGAAATGCAATCCCAATTAGACAAACCAAAATCGAGGCAAGGATTATATCCTCTAGCCTTAAGACAGATTCACCCCGCACTGGTGCTTACAGATTATCGATGTCTGTCTCCCAGGATACAACGACTAACTTCTCGATGTAGTAGCACTCCAAACTTCGAGAAACGGCGAATCAAAACTTAAAGTGATGAACTCTCTCTTTAACACAAAACTTGAAAGATGATTTTAGAATGCAGTATCATGATAATTAGGTTTATGATTGATAATCTAACCTAATTGTGCAGGGTATATATAGATGCTAATGGTACCACTTTGCCGAATTGACGTGTTGCTTCATGAAGGTTTGTTAAATTCAAATCTCTATTTCAATTCGTGAAGGGTTGTGTTTGTATACGAATAGGTATATTAGGTTTTTCTTAGTTTCACAGTAACTAACTCTTACTAACTGGACCAAACACTATAAGGTCCAAACCATATGCATACAACTCATTTACAAATCCAACATACAAAGGATTTTCTATTCACACGAAATTTTCACGTCAATTACAATTTTCCAACAATCCCCCACATGAATGAAATTCGGTGACTAAATGCATCTATAATGTAGACAGACACTAAAGAGAGTTCAAACGGAAATAAATTGCATGGGGATAGGTAGCTTTCACCTTGAACCTTCCTTAGTGAATAACTATCGGGCTTACTACTGGGTCAGTGTGCCAAAGGCTTTGAACTGTCAGTTTTAAGTGTAAACCAAGACAATAACTATCACACAATTTATTTCCTCACCAAGTTGGTTCTCATGGTTGTGTTCGTTTCGGCCCTGAACAATTCCCGGAATTCATGAAGTGCTTTTAGATGAACCTAGCCTATCAAAGGTTCTCACGGAAGCGGCCACACTTCTCACTTCATATAGGTGATTTCTTATTTAAGAGTATCCTGCCATACCCTATTTGGAATTTTCCAAATCTTAGGAATCATTAAAAGCAATGCTTATCCTTTACTACGCGACAGGCTGCACTGTTTCATCATAGGAATGGGTAGAAACATATCAAGATTTATGTTCCCCAGTGCTTCACGTGTGAATCGTTCTTAATTTTTGTTGTCCCGTTGAACCTAGATATTGGGATCTCCAGTCAACTAGGTTGGGTTCCCTTAATACGATTCGTTAGATGTAGGCTTTAAGCCCATTCCCCTCGATGATGCAGTTATAAGCTCTCTCTTGAATTTGTATCATTTGTCGACTTGATACAATTCTCAAACACTATTTCTTTTAGATGCGCGCATTTGAGAGCAAATGCTTTATGGTGTTATGCCGTCGATTAATTTATCGAGACGTACCATAATATCAAACTATGTGTATTTCACGAATAATTATATTGTTTGATCAGGACAATATATCTTCTATATGCATAAGGAAATTCAAAATTATTTTATTTCTTTTCCGACTTTGCGTCCAAAGTTCCGAAAGCTAGTTGATCTCGCTATCAACCTTTATTCCGATGATTTCCATGCTAAGTCATTTTTTTTTTCACCACTAACACATAGTTTTCCTTGATGACTTTATTAAATCATCTATATCTAACATTCACAAAGTAAATTATGAAACTCTTCCTCTTTTCAAATTTCAAAAGAAATCGACCTTTTGCAAATGATCATCAGATGCCTTAATCTGATTCTGACCAAAGTGTAAGCCCGCTCGCATTCTTAGAGGACTGATCACTTATCTCTTAAATAATCAATAAAATCGTCATTCAGTAATTATGTTTCTTTGAACAACAAATTTAATCTGACATGCTAGGTGTACTGTTTACAGTACGCGGTCCACTTCACTGGACTAGATGGATTCCTTAAATCCATCAATCTCACATGTTCTAACCATGTCAGATGTAGTACGCACAATCAGCCATAACCCAATCTTAGAATGTTTTTCAAGAACATTTTTCTACACCCACGGTTTGACTTACCCGCATGATAGATCGTTTCAGTGATTGTACTGGCCAACGGTTTCGAGAGTCCCCCACATTTTTGCCATTCTTGTCCCATACTAGTAGTGTTGGAAACCCTTTGAGATTTCTCCAATAATATCCCATTAAAATAAGATGGGATGTTTACAATTGGGTTTCAAGGAACTTTTATGCTAATTAAAGTTCTGAAAGGTTAGGTTATATCATCCCTCTGATGATTCCAAATTACACCATTTCAAAACAAAACGAGGCATCAAAAGCCAATCAAATTAATGGACTAAACAAGAGACCCTAAAACGAAGTCTCAATCCTTGGCAGTATTGTAGCCATTCGTAATTCAACATAATTGTGAATTGAATAATATTTCATATGTGCTCAACTCAACGTCTGCTTGGAATCCAAAATTCCATTGCAGACATGAAACATAGTACTAATTATTCCCATGAATCAACATAGTTTGGTTTCTATCATTTCATACATCCCTCGAAATTTATATCCATCACGTTGCGAATATGAATTTTGAATAAATCATATACTTTTCGCAACAAATTGTTACGATTACCAACGGACTTCAGGAATCGACCACGAGTACAGATGGATATGAAAGAAACCAAAAGAAATAGAGACTAAAAACTTATTCTTTTCTTTTCTAGGAACACCCCACACTTTGAAAATTTATGGAAGCCTTACTTCCTTTCCATGTCAACCAAGGGAAGGGTCCTTACTATGCAACAACTTCCCATCTATACTGCTTCCAATAAAAAGACAAATCTCATTATAGACTTTTACTTAACGAATTGGTGCCAAACACTCGATCCATACTGTAGCCAACTTGCTTATCAACAGAAGAACTAATGAGGATGCGATTTCATCACAACTCCTTCTGATGACATATTTCCAATTGGATTACATACTGGCCAAATCCCTTGTATCAGTAATGCATCCAATTATGGGAATCGTTTTTCACTTTGGAAAACCAAAATTCTTGACCACCAAAATTACCATTCATTCTCATGTCTCCACTAAGACTGATGAATTGGATTTTAAAATGTCACCGAGATTCCTGTATACTACAATCATTCATGGCTCTTCCCAGTAGGTCATGAGACCACAATCTCCGTAAGCAATCAGAGATCTAATTTCCAGTTTGAATTCATGGGGTTCATATTAGCCCTCCAATCTAGTGGATTGTGGCGGTAAGGAAAGTCTAGGCAGACTCGGCTTATTACAGTATTGACCGTTTCCGCCTTATACCACAGTTAGGCTAGGCACCCACAAATCTGGACGTGAAACGTGTTCCCACATTGATCAACACACTAATCAAAAAATATGTTGATTTGTGACCAGAAAATTTTTCTTTGGTGTAGCAACAACACAAACTGAATTTTCCGTCTCGCTAATTTTTATGTATCAGTAAAGGGTACAAAAATAGCAATTCCTAGGACTGTTCCTAGTATATAAGAATCAAATCAGAATTCTTATACAAAACCAGTTAGAAAGTTTTGATGTTTTTACATCAACATCACTTTTTTACACAAATTCACACCAATTCTCGCGCAGCCTCAGTTTCTTTCTCACTTGAAAGAGAGAATCACGGGTACTGCGTCTGTATCCACAAGAGAGAACGGAAGACCATTTGATAAAATTGGATTTTTAGAATTTGGCATCACGTCACCCTCAAGTTAACGAGGCCATAAAGCAAGAAAGCATTCACATTAACTGGTCTCTAACTACCATGTTAATTCAAATCATTTCACTTAAAACACTGTGAAGAAAGTGAAAAAGTGCCTGCTCGAATAGTTGCCTTTGGGCAGACACATTAATTTGAATTGGGTATACCAACAGGCACATTGCTCTGCTCAACCATGTTCCGGAAATAAAGTGTGCAGTGAACATGCAAAAATGAATACGTCCAAGCAATTCATTATGGGATTGGTTTCTACGATGATGCAGAGGCCGCAAAGCCGCCAGTGAATAGCATTTTCTAATCTCCAAGGGTCATCGATATCATATTCATGTCAACCTCGCCACCAACATACACAAATTTAGGAACCCGTTCAGTGCTTTCACATGGCAGTTATCGTGATCAGCCATGAAAAAGGATACCACTAAAACGAAACCCTAAATGGTGTCACAAAATTCAATCTTGAGTTTGAACAGACCCATGAGACTCAAACTGGAATAGGAGATCACCAAACGACTAAGATAGTCCAAATGAATGTAGATACAAAAAATGACACTCACCCTGTGGCGCTATTCTAGAGTTGATGCAAGTTAGCAAAATAGGATTGCATACATAGCCAAGTTTCCTTCATTTGAAAGCAAAGGCTATATTTGTAATTTACTAGTTGCCATAGTATATAAGAATAGAGAGCAGGAGAGATAAAAAAGAGGACACACATAATTTGTAAACTAGAGGCACACCATTTTCTTCCTCCATCACCTAAAACTAGATCTAGAGCTCTCCAAACTTCATTAATGGAATCTTATGTAACACCAAATAAATTATAGTGAAGAACCATGGATGTCGATCACATTGATCGAACCATGTAAAAATCGTTGTGTCCATTTTACGCGCTCACATTGATCAAACCATGTAAACTAGTTTTTAGCATTTCATGTTCATTTTCATGTTGAATATGATTTAGATCTAGAAATTATTAATGGGTGTTAGTTGTGGGATTTCCTGCAACTGCATTTTGGCGCTAGAAAACAGGGAGGATGATATACCCTGTTGGTGAAGAAAAACTTTTGATTAATAAATTTTTTGGATCTTTGAAAAATGCTTATTCCTTTGTCAAGAGAAGATATTATTTCAGCATCTACAGCAGAACAAGTGATAGCAACTAGGAGAAGTAGAAGAACCGCAGGATGAAAAAGGGGCGAATTTGTTGATTCTTCCAGATGGACGAAAGACACAACCAATTTCAGCAAATCCAGGCACAGATCCAACAAGTACAGAAGGAGAATAACTGCAGAAGCCAAACAGGTCTTAAAGTACAAAACGAACAAACAAGCAACAAGGATAATCGAAGCAAAAGACGGGAGCAGGCGTATACAATGTAACTTAATAACAAAAGCGATTGTGAACGATGCAGATTTACATGCAAGAATCACAGATAAAATACATAAACGCGATTATGAAGGAAGGAAGATAATGACGGTGGAAAAATTAGCTCCCTTAAAGGAATGGGAAAAACAGAAGATAACATTTGCAGCAGATGATATACCAGAAGAGAATTTGAGGCGAACAGATCCACTAGTGGTTATACTAACTGTAGAGCGAAAAGCAAAAAGTGAAAGCGCGAAAGCATCAGAGCGGTGGGCGATAGACAAAACCTTGATAGACACGAGCATCTCGGTAGACATTTTATTCTACCGCGCCTTCAGAAGTATGGGATATAAGGATGCGGATTTAACGCGCTCCGCATATAACATACACGGTTTTAATAAGACAATAACAAAACCAAAAGGAGAGATAACCATGCGAATACCTTTAAGAGAAATAGAAACGCAGGTAACTTTGTGCGTAGTGGATGTGGAGTCACCATACAATATGCTATTGGGACGCCCATGGGTGCATGCGATAAAAGTTGTGGCCTCAACTCTCCATCAGTGATGATTTCATCATGGTTTCTTAGATTACTTCATATATTATCATTAGGTTGTGGTTGTAGGATTTCCTGCAACTACAATGACAACAAAAGATAATCCACTAATCAAATTCAACTTATCTTTAATCTCAACAGTTTGCGTCAATTTAAGTACTTGTTCAAATTGACGAGCACCTGTACTACAGAAACTTCATAGAGAAAATTAATTAGTAAGACGAACAAAATTTGCGAATTTTAGTTGTAGCAGTAAACACACGGCAATAAAAATCTGTCTTAAGATTGTTGGCAATCTTGTGTATAAGATGCAATAAAACAAACAGAGAAGAAGAGAAATGCAAACCTAATTAGACAAACCAAAGTCGAGGCAAGGATTATATCCTCTATCCTTAAGACAGATTCACCCCGCACTAGTGCTTACGGATTATCGATGTCTGTCTCCAAGGATACAACGACTAACTTCTCGATGTAGTAGCACTCCAAACTTCGAGAAACGACGAACCAAAACTTAAAGTGATGAACTCTCTCTTTAACACAAAACATTTTTTATTTTTTTTGATCGGTCAATAGGAAAGGATTCATTGAAAAAAAGGTACTTAAGGGAGGTACCTCAACCCAATAAATACAACCGACACAAAAAATAGGAGACCAATTTTTGGAATCGATCACCCAAAGAAAAGGAAAAATAACAAAGAGCCAAGTTAGAACAATAAAGAGCAAACACCAAACGACTCATATCCAACTCAAAGTGGCCGATAGAAATACGAGTCCCATAAAGCAATCACCATGTTAGCCATCAAGCCCAACATTTTAGTGTTTAACTCCGCCCAAAAATAAGTTTGAATCTTAATATCTCGAATTAGACTTTCAAAATTTCTCTTTTTGTGATTGAAAGTTCTAGAATTCCTTTCTTTCCAAATGCACCACCATATTGCAACCGGTAAGTTGTTCCATGTACGGTCGAGTCTTTCATCACCCCAATCATGACTCCAAGTTTTTATAGTTGCCGAAATATTACTATCATAGCTCCAATTGAAGTTGCATCCTTCGGCAAAATAATGCCAAATTCTCTTTGTTCGCCAACAATCATAAAATAAATGGGCACTTGTTTCATCTTCTTCTTCACAAAACCGGCACACCCTATCCACATCCATACCACTTCTAAAAAGCTTGTCCGTCGTCATCAACCTTTCATGGTATAGAAGCCATAGATATTTTTTTACCTTGTACGGATAATGTCGACTCCAAATAATCTCACTTGGTAAACTAATATCGCCTTGATCAAAAAGAGAATCAAACCCGCACTTAACCGTATAAGCATCAACCGTATTGTCTCTATCCACCATCCACAATCTTGAGTCTATGACCCCTTCTTGAATATTCACCACTTCTAGTAATGAGTTTATGGAAGCAATTTATCTCATTATGGATTGAGAATATCTACTTCGATACATGAACTTCCATTTGATGTCGTCACTCGACATCTCATATAACCTAGCCACCACTTTCCCTTTTGTTCTTTAAGCTTCAAAAGCCAATGAAAATCTATTGCATAAGGCGACATCTCTAATCCACAAATCTTCCCAAAATCTAATTTTATTTCCCGCACCAATCTTAAATTTCACATGTTTGTTGAAATCCTCTAGCTCATTATTAATATTGTTCCACCAACTACACCCTTTTGGTCCTTTCGATTTATGAGTTTCCCAACCGGTTGAAGATTCTCCAAATTTTTCCACAATTATCTTTCTCCAAAAAGCATTCTTTTCCGTTCCAAATCTCCACCACCACTTTTTGAGAAGCGCCAAATTCATGTATTTAGACTTTCAGATTCCAAGACCACCACCTTCTCTAGATTTTATGATTATAGACCGCCCGACATTATGAATTCTTTTCTTACTAGAATCATCATCCCAAAGAAAATTTCTTACTATCTTATCAATCTTATTGGTAATGGAGCATGGTGAAAGAAAGATTGATAAATAGTAAAGTGGCAAACTAGCCAAAACACTTTTGATGAGAGTCAACGTACCTCCTCTTGATATCGTTCTCCCGTTCCAAGAGGAAAGTCTCGAATAACATAATTCAATAATCTTTTCCCAATTTTGTGTGCCACTAACTTTATCACCCAAAGGAAGACCGAGATAAATACTTGGAAAATTTGACCTCTTACACCCCAACATATTAGCAAATTCATCAATGTCTTCAACGAGAGATACTCCAAATAAACAACTTTTAGCAAAGTTGATTTTTAAGCCCGAGGTTAACTCAAAACATAGAAGTAAATACTAAAGGGAATCTACTTGTTCACGCTTCGCATCAAGAAAGACAATGGTATCATCGACAAATTGGAGATGGTTAACTTTAGTTCCCTCGTTCTTCACCGAAAAACCCAAAATTTTACCAACTTCTTGTGCCTTACTCAACATATGGCTCAAAACCTCTCCAACAATGGTAAAAAGAAAAGGAGAAAGAGGATCACCTTGACGAATACCCTTCTCACTACCAAAAAACCCATGAGTGGTACCATTCACAAGAACCGAAAATTTTGAATAAGATAAGCAATTTCGTATCCAAGCACTCCAACGCCTCCAAATCCCATTTTAAATAGGACTTCATTTAAGAAGTTCCAATTCACATTATCAAATGCCTTCTCAAAATCTAGTTTGCACACTAACCCCAGTAATTTTTGACGGAGTTTAGAGTCCACACATTCATTGGCTATCAAAACTCCATCTAAAATTTGACGCCCTTTAATAAAGCTAGATTGAGAAGGAGAGATCAATATAGAAAGATATACCTTTAATCGCTCCGCTAGTACTTTGGAGATAATTTTGTATACGCTTCCTATGAGGCTAATAGGCCGAAAGTCCTTCACCTCCTCCACACCAATTTTCTTCGGAATTAACGCTATAAAGTTGTTCTTTAGAGAAATATCAAGAATATTGTTATCATGGAAATCTCTAAATACCTTCGTCAAGTCATCTTTAATGAACTCCCACCCAACAATATAAAATTTCATAGGGAAACCGTCCGGACCCGGAGCTCTATCCACTCCCAAATCATGAATCGCTTTCTTCACCTCTTCTTCACTAAAAGGCTTTTCTAGCCAAACTCTAGCATCCTCATCAATACTCTTTAGACACATATTCTTAATTCTCGGTCTATGATTAGATACTTCCTTAAAGGCTACCTCAAAGTGATTCGCAATGCCTTCTTTAATCTCATCTTTGTTCCCGGTCCATATACCATTAATGCGGAGGTTATTGATGTTGTTTCTTGCTCTATTCCTTCTTAACAAACGATGAAAATGCTTGGTATTTCTATCACCATCACGAATAGCGTTGACTCTAGATTTTTGACGAATGAAATAGTATAAATACCTTCTAGAAAATCATCCACTTCAATCATATCCGAATTCCATATCAACAAAACACCACCGGACCTCCCACACGAATTTAAACATATCCACTTACAAGGATTTGCACCCCAACATTGGCACACAATTTGATTGTTGCAACTACTAAGTTTCGTCTCTTGGACTATAAGGACAGTAGTTTTCCATAACTTGACAAGTTTCTTAAGTTTCGAGCGCTTATCCGGGTCATTAAGACCGTTGACATTCCAAGAAAAAATGTTAAACATTGAAACAATAAATCCCGAACAAATAACACAACATGCATAATTCAGTTTCCACCTGCCATTCCCGCGCTGAGTTCATCTTTAAATGCATTTGCATGACAAAGAAGAGTCTTAATCACAAGACGAGAACAACTAATTTCGGCGTTTGTGAATACTTTACCCGAGTCGCTGCCATTCTCCTTTAATTTTCCTAAGAAGCTTTCAAAATTTTCCGCTAGTGCACCAGCCACGATTGCATCCTCCTGCTGATCTTTGCTTGATTTTCTTCCACTACCACAAGTTGAGTGTAAATCTTCCTCACTTTGTGCACCAGCACATTCCTTTGGAGATGGTATACTTTGAGAAAACTCTTCATCACAGTTTCTCTTTGATTTTGTTGTGCCTAGAGTTGCCCCATCATTTCTCTTGAATTTAAGAGAGCCACCGTTAACTGAGCTGGATATGTTAAAAGAGGACTTGCCCCGGTCGACGATTTTCTCTTTTAGCTCTTTTCTGAGACTTCTAAGAGAGGCATCAGAAGATTGTGCAGAATTAGAATTAGATTGTCTATTGTTCTCAATCCCAAATCCAGGTGGACATGATATCGAAGCTGACTGGTCCACACTGGGCCCAATAATAATATTATTTAAGTTGCTTTTCAAAATTGTTTCTGCGTCGCCCACTTGTACACATGGCATCTCATTGGCAAAGTTGACCGTTTCTTCCTCCTTATTCAAACCGTTGGAAACTGACTCACTGAAAACATCTTTCGCGTAACCCAGTGAAGCAGAATTTAAAATATTTTCGACACATGTCGCCCCATCAATTCGACTAGCACCTAACAGCTCAGAATTTTTCCGGAAGTGATACACTCACCGAGTGTTTCTCCCGCTTTTCATCCCGAGAGGGGAATGGACGGCTCCTGCCGCGTTCTCAACATCGAGATCGTCAATGAGACAAAGTGGGACCCACCCATCTATTAGACGCGGGATTCTTTGTCGGGATATTGTGTCGGTCAAGCTAGCATTTTCCGAATTTTTCAGATTGACCACGTGATCGGTAGTCCCACCAGTACCTCCTGCTACAACTTCTCCTTCTTTATCTCCGATAACCATAACATCTTTCCGACGCCATAACGTACCCGGAAAAAATAATTGACGGTGTCTTTTTTGATAAAGATTAGCTTTAAATCCTCACGAGATTGTTCAAGAGATTCACCTATACTCCTAAATTCCACCCACAAACACTGATTATTAAGCACTATTTCTTCGCACCATGAATCTTCACGAACAAGATCAATTACCCTCACCCTAACTTTAGATAAATCCATGGCAGTAGACGTATCAGGGCAAACTTCGATCAGACCTACGAATTTTTCACCTAGTGCTTTGTAATTTGTGTAGTTCCAAAGATTGTATGGAATACCTTTTACTCCAACCCATACTTTACTATTGCTCCAAGAACACGGCTTTTTAATCCCATTAATATCTGGGAACCAAGGGTAAACAAAAATCTCAATATCTCCAACTTTCCAATTGCTGAATTCTCTGACTCTGCAAAATTCTGCATAGGTTTTAACCGTGAAGACTGCTTTTAAGTCTTCAATAGGTTGAAGATCAAACCCAAAGACCTAACCAAATTTGTTCATTAAACACAATCCCACTTCTTTCCATTCAACTTCTCTTGATAACAATTCTACCACCAATGTTCTTTCCTACAAAGAGTTTAAATCTTGATTCGCTGGAGTCACAGCTTGAGACTGCACCGTCCTGTGTTGAGTTATAACTGAGTTTTTCCAAGCATTAACTACGGGATGATCATTCAATTTTTCCATCGCTTTTGTACCCTTCGATTTTCCACTTCCAAATAATAATTCTTCCAACATTACTCTTGTTTCCCACCAACCCTCTCCATTAACTCCAGCCGGAAAATAAAGAGTTACTGGATATTCTCTGTTATGAGATACCATCAACCTAATAAATTCACCTTTTTCATTCTCCCGGCGATTTGCACACATCCAATCTTCTTCTTCCCTAAAATTCCACACAACCGACTTTCCATCTCCGCCATTTGCCTCCCTCTTTAACAGCCAAAATAGCCAAATTCCAGCCATAAAATTAAGCCAGCAAAATATCCTCTTATTACCTGTCCAAATTGCAAGGTGCAACACATCTCTCGAACCCCTTTTACCCATGGAACCATCTATGACCTTTCTTTCAACCTTCACAGATTTACCTTTGTTAGGCATCATCTCTGATCTCCTCCCACCACTGACTTCGCCGTCCCTGATAGTTCGAGATCCATTTTTAATTGGTCATGATCTACTTCTTGTTACATTCATAAACCCTTCTGCATCAATGTTCCGATTCCGATTCACCATTTTCTCTCTCTAAGTTTTGAGCTTAATTGCTTAATATTTGTTCTCTCACCGGTCCCTTTCCTAATTTCGATGAAAATCCTATGTGCTTTTTCTCTCTGAAACAACTTAGGTGAATTGTATCCGTGTTGGGGGATAGAGGTCTTTTTGTAGGCTAGGAGAAGAAGATACTCACTAATCAATTTCTTTAACACAAAACTTGAAAGATGATTTTAGAATGCAGTATCATGATAATTAGGTTTGTGATTGATAATCTAACCTAATTGTGCAGGGTATATATAGATGCTAATGGTACCTCTTTGCCGAATCGTCGTGTTGCTTCATGAAGGTTTGTTAAATTCAAATCTCTATTTCAATTCCGAATGGGTATATTAGGTTTCTCTTAGTTTCACAGTAACTAAATCTTACTAACTGGACCAAATACTATAAGGTCCAAACCATATGCATACATCCCATTTACAAATCCAACATACAAAGGATTTTCTATTCACACGTCAATTACAATTTTCCAACAGTTACTAACCCTAGAGGAGAAAAATTCGCCTGTACAGTCGCATTAAGAAACAAGAGAAACCTGAGATAGAAAAACACGACTTCTGTTTGGGGAGAAAAACATGATTTTACTAGTTACAAAAGTTTCCAATTTGAGCTATAAATTCTTGAGTTATTAGGATGCATCCACGTGTCAAATGGAATGGCTTGGTTAGTAAATAAATGGAAGTCTAATATATATCTAGTCATTTCAGTATTTAACTTACTTTTGTAACTATCAACGCGGTCGACGATGATCTTGTGATCCAAACTCTAATTAAAAGGAAAACTGTGACCCAAACACAACTCTGATCACTTTTTTGTGATCCAAAATCAAAATATCCGCAAAAAAATATGCTTTCCAACACTAGTGGGAAAAAGCCGTTTTAAGATAGCTAAAAAGTGTCGTATTAGCGAGTTATAAGACACTTTAGAGATGCCACAGAAAGTGCCTTAGATTTAGTGTCTTTTTATGGAACGACACTTTCAGGTTGACTTTGGTTTACGATACTTCTGAATTATCGCTAGGAAAGACACCTGGATAGAGTCGTTGATTTAATTTTATAATATATAATTTTTTTTATAAATTCAGCTGAATTCTGGTTCATCTAAATTACAAATCAGATCTGGCTGACTGCAGTGCTTCTGACTGGATTAAATAAATCTGAATTAAGCTAAAACTACCCTGAAATAAAACTTGGAATTGGATTTATAAATTCAAATGGCCATAAATTGAAATAAAAATCATTGTATTGGTTACGCAATTCAGTTTACACGGGTTCAAAATCACAAAAGAAAATAAATAATCAAGTCTTGAATTCATACAAGTCATTTACCTAAGTTTTAAGGTTCATAAACACAACTGAAAACCAGCAAAACAAGAACCTGTCGGATGATGAACTGAGCCAACAATTGCAGAACAACACACCTACAAAAAAACAAAAGGTTTCAACGCCACTGAAGTATAAAACAAGTGTGAAAAAATGATTGGAAAATGATTATACTATGGCGAAATTTGAATGATAGCACAACAAGTAAATTCATGAAAATATATAGCTCTCACAATATCATTATCTAATTTCAACATCACAACAATTAAACAACCTAGCTAGTAAAAAGATCTATGGTGTAAGCTACTAGACAGATTCCAACTAAAGTAGCTGTAAAAGTGATGGAAATGGTATACCTGTAGATCTTTGAGGAATCCAACTGCACCAACTAGCCCTTCCCTACCCGCATCTTCACCAGCACGAAGTACATAACCTCCGTCTTTACTTTCAACGAGTTGGAGAACTGAAAGAGATTGCTGCGGATTGCACCAACATCTAGATGTAGATGGAATCGTTGTTCGTGTTCATCAGGTGGTTAGCCACTTTCATATTTACTCATTCAATCACTTTATCCAGCTGCACAACAAACCCAAACTAAATCAAATGTAACTGGAAGAATGAATTAGATGAAATAAATTAAAAACAACACTCCAAGAAAATACAGATACAATTCTTATACATAATGAAGAGTAAAAACAGTAAAGCTGAACAAAAATTCACATTAAAATGAATGGGTATAATGAAGAAAGAAAAGACGCCTAGAGCAGCCAAACATACAGTTACATACTGTATAAGAGAAACAACAGGATGGAAAGAAAGGACTCAAAAATCAACTATAAATGCTCTCTCTATTACATGCATGGGTGTTGAGCATTTGATATTTTAATCTGAGTCTGTTTTGATAGTACAACTTCATATATGTGCGATATTGATGCTACAGGTATCTCAATTATGTGATATTGATGCTACAAGTATCTCAAATTAGGACTATAGACATGAATACCTTCTCCATAGCAGCAGCATATGGAACAACCACATGGAGTTTGCACCCATAAGTAGGATCCGCAGTTGCAAGACTTACATCAGCGCTATCGGCAAAGCCCTCGGTGGCAACTCCTCCTTGCACAAGCTCGGCAGAAGCAAGAGCCTGTGACGAAATTCAAACTCATGAAGCTAAAACACAGAACCAGAGTACGTAATATCTGAAAAGACTTTTGTATCTCATGCATTTAAAAAAAAATGGATTAAACCCAAGGACTTGAAGAGTTCAACATCTTGTGAACTTTCATACATGGCCTTTTATTTCAGTTGCAAATGCATGCAAGACTTCCATTGATAACACATAGAGTGAAACTTATTATTTGATTATTTACATTTCTAAACCATAAATAAAGTTAGAAAAAAAAACCAGGTGAACTATATACCTCAATTGCGAGAACCTTGGAAACAATCCACCTGATCCGAGCGCAGAGTTCACTCCTTCCTCCCTCCTGTCAATCAAATTACTAACTTCAGTCTTTAAGAAACAAGTGCATATGGTGCTCAATTTTCAGTAACACTGAGACATTTTTTAAAGTCTTAAGATCTACTAGACAGATGTCTTTCCATATAACTTATCCATAAACCAATGGAGCTAGAATCAACACCCAAGTGCAGTTTACAACAGTTAACAAACTTTAGGCCGCCATCCTATTTCGATACTTCCAAAGCTCAAATTGCAAAAACATTGCTAGGTACAGAGCAAGAAAGGAATCAAAAAAGATAGAATTAGGTACCTTACTTAATCTCGGTAGTATTGTCTATACAGGGCCTCAAAACAGCTAGAGAAGAATCACATAGATGAGGCATGAATTCGTGATCAAGCAAGATGTTTGCATCCTTTTAAGTTGGTGTGAGCAACAGGTGGGGAACTTGTCTGAGTGTAAGTAAACTGGTTCCAACACATCAAAGGAAAAACTATCAAAACCTAAATAATAATATTAGGAAAGGTTACTTCATCAAAAAACAAACAAGCTGCAACAAAAATATGTGGAAAACCAACAACAATGGCCCATCATTTGGGTATTATCCATATGAACTTGTAAGTATCATCTTGTTCTAAATATCATAAATCTGGAAAACTTACCTTGTCATAGGTGTAACCAACAGAGCCCCGTCCTAGAAGGTTATCTTTGCCAAGCAAAATAATAAGAGTTGGTATATATCTGGAGCTTCATTGACCAAGAAGAACCCGATGTTTTTATAAAAGTACTCTATCAGATATGGCGAACCTCTTCTGATTAAAGCCTGGGTAAATTGAAAACAAAAATAATAAAGAAAAAACTTTTAGACTTCATAAATACTAAGAGCAACAGTTTCCGCCTTCGCATGAATATTCAAACTAGATACAAAATTCGCAGAAAAAAGAAAAGAATATGTATAGAAGCCTGGAACTAGAAAGCTTAGTTACATGTTGGTTGTCAGCATGGTGGACTATAGATCGATAAATATCACAAAAAAACTATCAGCAAAACTGATTCAATAGTACTTGACCAGACATAACCAACAACATTGCACAAAATGTTTTTGTCTTTGTTGCAACTTCTTGATATTTCATATGCAGTTCATTGAATAAGTAGAGTGTTGCATCTACCTGCATACCAATAAAATGAATTCAAATGACCTTAAGTCAAGATACATAACCAAATAGGAAAATGCTTAGACAACGCATCCCATTTATAACAGTAGTAACTGCAAAAGAACAAAGATGCAAAGGTGAGGAGTGATACCAGCATGATTATACCTGATTGAGGATGCCATCACATGTTTGTATCGTTTTGTTAATGTATTTGCATATTAGCGATACTTATCCTATGTCTTCTCAAATGAAAGAGAAGAATCGTTTCAAGTGAAACTATATCTCACATTTCAAAAAGTTTGTAATACTCAAACACGCAGCTATTATGTTTAGCACTAACCTCCGATTTCATAGGAACTAGATCCATCTTCCTCATTCAATTCCAATAAACCTTCCTTGATAATCTACAAAATCAAAACAAAACCCATCATCGGATCTTCAATAGCAGCAGCATCTGGAACAACCACATGGAGTCTGCACCCATTAGCATACTTGTGAATGTTGCTTAGAAGAAGCTTTCTTCCCTCCTCAAATTCTGCTGACATCCTTTCTTGTTCTTGTTCTATCTGCTCGGCAGTAGAAAAAGTCTAAGCAATTCATAAACCCCACATTTGAAGGAAAAATCTTAACGGCTTGTACATAAAGACACGAATTAAGAACCATCCTACCAAAAATTGTGCATGTGCTAAGGATGCTGAGTTGTGAATTTTAAGTCCTCCAAGCATAAAGACACAAATTACAGACTCTCGACCAATTCTCCTAAGTAACGTTCCCCCACGGGATTGACACAAATTGTTGTTGAAGCAGAACATAAAAATGAGAATGGAATATATCTAAAGCCATGTAAATAATTCATTGAACAATGTTAGAAACACTCCTCCCTTCAACCAAACGTTTTGAATTCAATTGGGGAACAATCAAAAGTTTAGATTTCTACTTTGAGAGTACAACTACAATTGCGTGATTTTCTATATCAGTACCATGTAGAGGTTCAGCTACCAAAAGCAAGTGAATATCTTTTAAAAGGTCTGTTCCATATACCACCCAGTTTTGGCCCCTCAACAACTACTCCACGTATGAAAATACTATCCTAAATCACTTTAAAACTTCTGGTTAGTGACAATAAATGTAGAAATAAGGTGATAGACCTTTGGCTCCAATTATATAGTGGGATGAGATTAGAATACTCGGAACAAAACCCATGAATAAGCAAAAAAATCTTAGCTAGAAATTCCTAAGTTTCAATAAAATTATAAGGATTACATCAGTCGACTTGTCTAACTCAATCACACTATAAGGATTACTTTAATCTTTCCAGTAGCATCTCTATCAGAATCTCAATCACACAAATCAATAATGAATTCTCCAATCTGCTTTTAATCAATCATCTTAAAACACTCAAAAAAAGAAAAAGAAAAAAATTACAGATAAAAAATTCAAGGGTTTCCACATGTTTACCTTCTTCTTCCTTTACCTCCTTATCGTCTTTGTGATTATAATTTTCCTCCAGAATTTCCTTCAAACATCAAGCACATAGATCCATCTTTCTCATTTAATTCCAATAAACCTTCTTTCATAATCTACAAAATCAAAACAAAACCCATCATCGGATCTTCAATAAATCAAAGCCTTATTTAAGAAAAATCCCAATAAACAGAAAAAATAATTAAAATGTGATACTTAGTTGAATCAATGAGGTGAGAAACCCCAAAATCCACGATCAGATCAAAACCCAAAAATCATTTTGTCATAGGAAACATATACCAAAAGATCTAAAAAAAAATGCAAAATAAATTAGGGATTAGAAGATTTACTTTGTGAACCATCACTGATTATTGATCGGTCTTCTAATAACTCCTACAATAAAAATCAGAAGAGTTACGAAACCCTTACAACAAACAAATGAACAAATAGCAAAGACAGAAATTGGAAAATAAAATAAAATAATTTCATACCTAGCTTTACATTCTGAAGTTGAAGAAATTGAAAACAACGAAGTATCAAAAGAACAATTGGTTACAACCCTAACATCAAACTAAAATGGTTGAATGAGAAAATAGTTTTGAGGTTTTAGATTCAAGATTTAGGTTTTAAAAAAACACACGAAGGGACTCTAATGATTTCCGTTTTTCAGAACAATCATACAATAATAGAGAAACAAAGTTCTTTTCATGAAGCCATGAACGATCGGTAACAAAAACTTAGGTAAGAAAAGATTTCTGAAAAGGAAAATGAGAGAAGAAAGAGAAGTTTCTGGTGTGGACTGTGGAGAGGAAAAAGAAAGAAGATAAAACCGACTATGAAAGAGAAAGTAAAATAGATAATTATACCTCCTCGAAAATATCTTCCAGCAAAATGTTACTATTGGTATGTCGTTGTAGAAGTCAACCAAAGTCAATACTGCAACGACAACTTTGACTTAAGTCAAGTACATACTGAATGCGTTGTTGTAGAAGTCTACCAAAGTCATACTGGAATGACGCCTTGACTTTAGTCAACGAGACTTTTGATATGTGGTTGTTTCCCGATATTTTATTTGTGTCGTTTCATTGTTTCTCAGATAAGCCTTTTTCCACTAGTACAAATCTTAATTTTCTCGGCCAAGAAGATCTATCTCTGCACTTTTCTTAATCCGTAGAGACTTTTTTTTTTTGTATCCTGGATGTGAGGCTCATCTAGATCTCCTCAATGTGTTTGTTTTATGAGTAAGATATGACTCGTTTGACTCAAAATAAGTATGAACTAGATTATCGCAATGCGGTGGGGAGCCGACCGAAGTTTGGGAGTGCTACGATGGAATTCTAAGGGGATGGGTTTTTATGACAATTTCGTAACAATGTTTGCAACAATTTTGGTAACAGTAGTTTAATAACATTTACAAGTGTAACATTTATATGATACTTATTTCGTAACAATTTTGTAATAACAACAGTAGTTTTAGATCTTGTGGCTGAATTTTTATGGTAATCAATGGTCAGGATTAAAATTAAGAGTATAGGTGACGGGTTTTTTTCCATTTTCACGCCGCATTTACCGTCAATCGGCTCGACTTCCGATCGTTTTGATTGCGCCTAACCATAGCCGGGGTTGATGACTCTCCGATTGTCGATCCAATTTAGTAGAAAAAACACCAATCGACGTTCAATTTTTGCGATGAAAAATTGAAAAAAAGCGTTGCGTGCAATTGCATTTTTGGCCCCCATAGTGAACACAAAGAAGGACTTCCTCCGGTCGTCCAATTAGTGGTTTGGTCCCATTAGTCAGGAATACGTTATTTCATAACTCAAACAGATCCCGGATCAGAAGTTAGGTCCGATTCACATTGTGAGTCGGACTAAAGTCGAACAAAAAAAAAAAACGATCTCATATATAACTCGTGTTGAGTTAAGGGCCCTTTCCAATCCAAACGTCGTGGTCTGATATCTTACTCGTGTTGAGTTAGGAGCCGAGTCGAATCTATACGTCGAGTCAGAAAAAAAAAAAAAAAAAACCTGCTTGACACGTGCTGAGTTAGAAATCCAGAGGTCAAGTCAATGGAAAGCTGAGTTAGAGATCCATAGGTCAAGTCAACAAAAAATAAACGCCCCACTTGAGACGCAAAAAATCAGCCAACATTAATATATTTTACCAACTTCGTAACCATCTTCTGGCAACAGTTCTTGAACCCATAATGCATCTTGCAACACTTCTTGAACCCATAATCTGAGTGCGAATTTAATCCTCGATTATTTATGTTGTCAGAAGTTTTGTGAATAAGATTTGAATCACATGACTTAAATGGTAAATCTATTGCTTAATGGACCCAAAATTATTTGAGCTAGACATCGAATTTTGATTCTGAACTTTCTGTGAGCGTTATTTAGCATAAAAGTAAAAAGTAAAGTCTCAAGGGTTGGGTGTAGCTAACGCGTCTTTATTCCATGTAAAACATATGAAAAGGCACGTTGTTGGAGCTTGTGGGGTCCAAACGAAACTTGATTAGAAACAAAAAAATTGTGAGGACACTCATTATTTTATGCTCTTTTTATATCTTAAACTGTAATTAGAGACTGCTAATAAAAGTTGAGGCAATGCATAACCACTAGCCATTTAACTCTCTTAGCAAGCCTAGTCCAAGCTAGTATTGGAGTAGGATAGTGGTGTTGATACTTGGAAAGTACAATTATAATTACTGGTAGTAATTTTTTGGTAGGTTCAAGAACTTGCAGTTGTTTTAAGTACTTTTTCATTCTTGCAACACTTATATCGAAGATGCAAAAATCAACTTTCTGGTTGTGGTTTGGTAGGAGAACTCCCTTTCTCTGCCTCAAACGGGATGTCTAGACTTGAACTTCATGTTCAGATACAAATCTGCTTCTGACTTCTGCTTCTTCAGAAGTCGAAATCAGAAACAAAAGTCAGAAAAAAAAAAAAAAATTTGCTTCACAAAAAGCTAACTTTTCGACTTCTAGAAGTCTTTCTGAAATATGACATCCAAACTGATTTCTGACTTTTCGACTTTTAAAAGTCGAAAAGCTACTTCTGATGTGCTATCCAAACAAATTGTTAGAGACTTTTCAATCAAACTTATTTTGCTAAAGGTCTGGGTCGACAACTCAATGACTGGTCTGTCAACTACCATTGATAAGTTGTTGTGGATTGTCTGTCCTAAATGATTTACACTCTCTTCCTGGCAAGAGGTACCAATTGAACCAGTCACTATGTTAGGGTTAGAAATAATTATCAGTGGAATGGAATGAAATATGAAGCACCAAAGCAATTCACTTCCAATGGAATGCAATTGATTTTTGGTAATAAAGAAAATTACTTATCTTGAAAGACATGCCACTGCAAGAATCTATTTGGAAAGTAAACTTATCATTATTATGACCATTGAATTAGTAATGGGATCGCAAGTCCTTTCGACTATGCATGCAACAAGGATTTACAGATAACAGCGCACCAACTTGTCAATTATTTGGGAGAAATTAGCTAGCCATCCTGGAATCACATTCGGTCTAACCTCACTTTTCTCCAATCAACCGAGACTTACATAGGTTGTTCGTCTTTTTATAAGTAACTCCTCTGAAAAATAAGTAAATAGTACAGTTACCACGCAAAAAGGAATTTGAATTCATGCTCAACTAGTCAGATACAAAATGAAAACTGACTTAAATAATTCGGAATAGTATGTGTGAGCTGAGTAAAACTTTGACTCAGACATCAGAAAAATAATTTTGAGATTAAAAAAAAAGAAAAGGAACCAAATTCTCAAGTCAGATTCAAACCAACATAGTGTCAAACTGGGAATCGACAAAGTCAACCAGCGTACATTTTACCAACTTTCCAATGATTTTCTCGCAACACTTTTTCAACCCTTAATACAAGACTTGAGTGCAAATTTGGTCATCGATTATTATGTTGTCAGAGAGTGGGAATTATAAGATTGAATTAAATCGCTCAAAATGTAAAAGAGGATAGATGGACCTGTTGCTTAATGGATCTAATCGAGCTAGCCATAGAATTTGATTTTGATTGAATATCACTTGTTAAGTGTGTGTTAAGTGTCGTTTAGCAGATGTTGCATTCAGGAGTTGGGTACAACTTTATTCGTCTATTATGCACGTGAAAATCACTTCGGTGCATATATAAATGTATATAAACTTCCCTATGGTGGAGATTTACATTGTCACTTGTTGATTTGAAAACTATATTAAAAAATATTATAGGAAAATACCTTAATTGGTAAAGTTGTTTAAAGTATATAATAGTTCAGTGCTTCTTTATAGACCGAGAAAAAAAACAAGGTAAAAACCATCTCTCACAGTTTTTTTTTTTTTCTTTTTTGTTTGTGGATCCCAATGGACCCAGCCTTTCAGGAAACGTGCAGGGGTGGTCTGTGTGTCGCGGGTTTTTTGTGTAGTTTTATTCTCGGTCTGTAAAGACTTTTTGATAATAGTTACCTCTCAAGAAGTTGTTTGTCAACTTCTATGAAGAAAAGGCAAAGTTGGTAAAAGAACTTTTAAAAGTCGTTTCTGAAAATTACTTTGAAGCATATTTTTAACTTCCACTCGTCCGATGAAAAGTTGCTAGAAAGTTGCCTAGGGTGATATACTATACGTATATAGATAATGTGGTATTTACAATTTCCTGAGCTGACAATGATTTTCTGTACATTCAAGGTTCATGTGAAATGATTTTCTGTACATTCAAGGTTCATGTGATTCATCACCGGGGGAGATCCTTTTCTATTTTTTCTTTGAAGAGGAGAGCATCTCTTGGGTCTATGCTCTATAGAACCATCGGAAAGATGCCAAAGTGTATGGGTTATGTCCATCGTTTTAACCTGCCGTACGGTAAAAAAACGGCACCATCATTTTCCGAGGAGTAAAATCTAGTCAGGGTCCCACGGGTTTAGTAACTTTTTAGAGTTTTTTGTTACATATACCGTTTCACCGTAAATACATGATACATAAAAAATTCAAGTTTCTTGCAAGTTGCAACTACTTTAATTTGAATGACAACAAACATTTTATGTGAGCATGAGAGAAGTTTAATGGTGTGCTCATTCATTCATCTATTATAAATAGCAGTTGCATTTCATTATTGGTTAGTAAGCCGGTTTCAAATTGGTGTTTTTTAGCATTTATTCCAGACAGTTATTTTACGACTAAAAGTTGGTGACATGATGGAGAAAATTGGAAAGATAGATGATCAAACGTGAGAGATAAACAATTGATACTAATCTAATGCTAACTTTTGAGAATATGTGATGCATGATTGTATCAAATATCAAGCATGAAGAAGGCGTATCTCACAATCCACCATTTGCCAATGTATGGCACAAATGGGAACTCGTTTTTTTTTTTTGTTTTTGCTCTTTCAGCTGAGGGATTCAATGAGATGAGATGTCATTTAGATTAGAAATTATAACTAAACAAACTGACTCTCACAACACTTAATCAGGACAAGCTTTAGACTCATCAGCTTCACTTCAATGACCTAGATAAAATTTCCGGCTTCTTCCTCTCCCTTACACTCCTGCGAATCTCAAGTTCTTGAGTTTCAGAACCAGCCCTTCCACCCCAGTTTTCTTTTTGGCTGGGGGCTTTTTCAAGGGCGCCATCGCACCAAGTTCATTTTCTTCGTCTTCCTTTTCTTCTTGTTGCTTCTCACCGCCATTTTCTTCGTCAGTATTGTTACCATCACCCGATTCACCAGCAATGAGTTTTGCCTTTAGGGATATTGTTTCGAGATTTAAATTCTCTTTTGCAAGTAGCAGCTGTTGGACTTTTTCATTCATGCATTTCTCAATTTCAACAACTTGTTCTTGAAGATGCAAGATCTCAAATTCTTATTGTGATTAAGTTTAGATTCCAACTTAGAGACTTTTCACTCGAACCCATTTTGCTAAAGTAGTAAAGAAGAATGAAGAACATGACCCTTTAAATAGATATCGCGTCCAAAAAAAAAACTCATAAAGAACAGTGCCATTTATTAGTACTTCGATAAATATGAAATCAATTAATTAATATACTAATATTGATGCCATGTACATCCAGCAAAGTCTGCTCAATTCCATTACATAATGAAATCAAATATTGTTGGTAATCAGCAAATGTTCCCCTTACTTATTGGTAATACATAACTCTTTTGGTATATAGATGTCTCCTCAAATATATATCTAAACCTGCTGGTATGCAACTACATTATTGGAAATTAGAGACTATATACTAAATCAAGATTGGTTTCAGCAAGGTCATTCATTTAAACATTGATCAGATCTCCAACTATGTCATCATCTTTGACCGATCTCTCCATCTTGATAGTACTATCAGTAGAAATAGTTGAGAAAGATATTTGGTGAAATCTTCCACACATATCACTGGTGGAGAAGATTCTTATTTATATGCATTACATTACTCTAAATAGAACATATATTTACATGAATGAAAATAACAAAAATAGTACGAAAATCATGCCTTTGATACAGGCGGTACAGCTGTGATTGAATTCTGGTAGCTGGCGTTGTAGAGGATCAGCACTAATCAAGCCACTGATTTAGGCTTTAGCTGCTGTATCCTTAACATCCCCCCTCAAGTTGAGCGTGAGTTGACGAATGTTCAACTTGTCTCTGAGATATTGAAACCTTGGTGAAACTAGGCCCTTAGTGAAAATGTCTGCAAGTTGATCTTTAGAAGAAATAAATTTTACTTCTAATTGTTTGCTAGCCACTCTCTCTCTGACAAAATGGTAGTCAATTTCTATGTGTTTGGTACGTGCATGAAACACCGGATTGACTGCAAGATATGTCGCTCCAAGATTGTCGCACCATAAAGAAGGAATAGACGTAGGAATTCCTAGTTCTTTGAGTAATGACTGAATCCATACCAGTTCTGATGTAGCTATTGCAATGCCTCGATACTCAGCTTCAGTGCTTGATTTAGACACAGTCCGTTGTTTCTTTGCACTCCATGATATCAAATTGCCACCAAAGTAGATACAATATCCACTTGTTGACCTTCTGTCATCTAAATTACCTGCCTAGTCGCTATCAGAATAAGCATGTAGTGATAAATCCGTTGATTTTCGTATTGCCAGACCATATTCAACAGTGTGCTTCAGATAACGAAGAATTCTCTTCACTAATTCCCAATGTTCTTCATAAGGATCATGCATATATTGGCAAACTTTTGCAACTGCAACAACGATATCTGGTCGAGTAAGATGAAGATAATGAAGAGCTCCTACAACACTTCTATACAAGGTTGGATTATCAAACTTCTTGCTGCCAACTCGCAGTACCTTTGTATTGGCTGCAAGAGGAGTACAGACAGGCTTTGCACCATCCATTGTTGTACGTTTAAGCAAATCAGCAATGTACTTGCGCTGACTGAGTATTATTGCACCACCTTGTTGAATTACCTCAATACCCAAAAAATAATTGAGATTACCTAAATCACGAACTGCAAACTCTGTACTCAAGTCAGTGATGAGTTTATTGATAAGTAGTGAACTAGAGCCTGTGAATATGATGTCATCGACATAGACAAGTACATAAGTAATACCTTGTTTTGATTGTTGCATAAATAAGGAGGATTCAGCAATTGAGCCCTTGAACCCCAAATCCATTAAATAAGAGCTGAGTTTGGAGTACCATGTGCGTGGAGCTTGTTTTAAGCCGTATATCGACTTATTAAGTATACACACATATGTTGGGTTCTCAGGATCAACATACCCCGGAGGTTGTTTCATGTAAACTTCTTCTTCAAGGACACCGTGAAGAAACGCATTCTGAACGTCAAGTTTTTTCATATCCCAATTATGTGCTGCTGCTATAGATAGGACCAATCTTATAGTGCAAGGCTTGATCACGGGGCTGAACGTTTCACCATAGTCATCTCCTACTTTCTGATGAAAACCATTTGCAACTAGTCGTGCTTTTCTTCTGTCCAGATCTCCATTTGGTTTTTGCTTAACTCGAAACACCCATTTGGAACCTATCACATTCATTCCATCAACATAAGGTACTTTGGTCCACGTACCATTACGTATATGAGCATTAATTTCTGTGTCCATAGGTGGTCTCCAGTTTGGATCTTTAGATGCTTCTGTATATGACTTTGGCTCAAAAAACTCATCAATTTGTAAAGGATGTTTGGTAGCTGCTAAGCACAATCTATTGACAGGCTTTCTGATACCATGTTTGGCTCTAGTCACCATAGAATGTTGTTGCTGTTGCTGTGTTGTTGAACTTAAAAGTGTTGCAGAAGTTGTACCAGCATTTGTGTTGTGTTGTACATTATCAACAGATTGTTGAACTGAAGATTCTGGTAACGTAGACAATGATGGTGCTGACGATTCAGTAGCAGCAATTTGCTCAACTAGTGGCACAGTCTGTATAGGAGACATTGGTAATACAGAGAGAGGAGAAGAAGATAAAACTCTAGTACATAACTGACTCTGTAGTGTATCGACTGAAGTTACCTGCTGTTTGGCAGAGAATGGGAAGCTGTTTTCTTCAAATTTGACGTGGCGAGAGACATAGAGACGATTGGATGGAAGATGTACGCACATATAACCTTTGTGAGCACTATTATAGCCTACAAATACACAAGCTTTTGACCTTGGTTCTAATTTGTTAGAGACATATGGTCGTAAACAGGGATAGCAAAGACATCCAAAGACTTTTAACATACTATAATCTGGTAGTTTATTAAATAGTAGTTCTAAAGGAGTTTTGATTTCAGTTTGAGAAGCCGGAAGCCTATTAATTAGATAGCATGCAGTAGAGAAAGCTTCGGACCAGTAGGAGGTTGGCATTGAGGCTTGAAATAATAGAGCTAGGCAGGATTCTATGATATGCCTAATGCGACGTTCAGCTATGCCATTCTTTGCTGAAGTGTGAGGACAAGTGAACCTATGTATTACCCCTGACTCATTGAAAAAAGATGTGAAATTTTTATACTCTCCCCCATTGTCTGACTGAAATATTTTCATTTTATGCTCGGTTTGGTTTTCTATCATTCTTTTGAACTGAACAAAGACAGGCAATGCATCAGATTTACGATGAAGTGGATATATCCAGGTGTAATAAGAAAAGACATCAAGGAAGAGAATGTAATAACGAAAACCATGATTAGATAAGTTTGGAGAAACCCATAAATCAGAAACAATAAAGCTCAATGGCTTGTCGATAATAGTAGTACTATTAAGAAAAGGGAGTTTACGACTCTTGATAACATGACAAGAATGACAGAACTGAAACTCTTTATTGCAAATTGGAAGGGAAAACTGCTTAACGACTTTAAGAACTGTTTTGAGCATTGGATGGCCTAGACGCTAATGCCAAATAGGAATGGTTTCTGCAACATAGGTAGATGGATTTGATTGATGTATCTCTCGCACTCCATCAAAGATGTAGAGCCCATTCTTACTCCTGCCTCGCAGCAATATTGTCCTCGTGTGGATATCCTTTACAACAAAGAAATTAGAGTGAAACTCAAAGCATACAGAATTGTCTTTGCAAAACTGTGAAACTGATAACAAATTAACTTTAATTTGAGGAACATGAAGTATGTTATTTAGATTGAAAAAGAGGCTATTGACTTTGAAAGAAGCTTTACCAATATTCTCGATTGGCAGTGCATTACCATTGCCAACATGAACACGTTCAGTTCCATCATATTCATGACGAACATTCAGGTTGTTGAGATTTGCAGTGAGATGGTGAGTAGCACCAGTATCAGTGATCCACTGATTGTCAACACCGTCTCCTTGCAACGCAAAATAAGCAGCTTGTCTAGGCTTTCTAGGAACAAAGTCCTGCTTGAAGCGAAACCAGCAATGTAAAGCATCATGCTTCTTACGGCCACATATCTGACATGGTCCTTCACCCTGATGGATTTTGGGTTGGATCCTTCTTTGTTCTGGTCGATTTGGTGGTCGATTAGGTGGCTGGTTTCTTCTATGATCCGACCTCTGAAAGGGTCTAGCATTTGAGGATGCGGCTACATGTGCTACTGGTTGTTGAAGCGAAGACATATGCTGCTCCAATCGCATATCATAAGTAAGCAGATGTGCATAAAACGCATCCATATCAACGTTTTCCATTGTGCTTAGAGATGTCACAATGGAATCATATGCTTGTTCCAAGCCGCTCAAGATGGCTTGTTGCATATCCTCCTCTGATAGGGCATTGCCTGATGCTGCAAGGGAATCAAATAGCTGTTTAGATTTTGAAAAATACTCTTGCATAGAGTTGTTACCTTTTTGAAGACTATGAAGTTGTCTTTTGAGATTCATATGATGAGCTCGAGTCTTGGGTGCATATCGCTTTTCAAGTGCATCCCAGACCTCCTTTGCAGATCCAAGTCCTGAAACACGACCAAGAACTCATTCTGTGAGAGATGATAGTAACCAACCAAGGAGGATTTGATCTTGCTCTTCATATTTGGTGTAAGCAGCATTATTGGTTTCAGTATTTGGCAGGGTTCTTGCTGGTTTTGGATAGGTTCCATCAATATAACCCATCAATCGATAACCTTTTAGAAGTGGGTTAAACTGAGTTTTCCATAGCAAATAGTTTGTGTCATTGAGCTTGACACTGATAAGGTGATTGACATGAATCTGTTGGAGAGTTGTAGTTTCTGGTGCTGACATGATGAAGAAGATGAAATATTTCTTGTTTTAAGCGTGGCTTATAGGATCGTTGGCTGATACCAAGTTGAGAAAGATATTTGGTGAAATCTTCCACACATATCACTAGTGGAGAAGATTCTTATTTATATGCATTACATTACTCTAAATAGAACATATATTTACATGAATGAAAATAACAAAAATATTACGGAAATCATGCCTTTGATACAGGCGGTACAGCTGTGATTGAATTCTGGTAGCTGGCGTTGTAGAGGATCAGCACTAATCAAGCCACTGATTTAGGCTTTAGCTGCTGTATCCTTAACAGAAATAGCATTCAGTGCCACAGGCTGATAACCCACTCTGTGGTGATCATCTTTGACCAAGCTCTGCATCTCCACACTTCCCGTACAACTAGGATTTAATGCAACAGATTTATCACCGAGATCATAACTACCAAGATGATCATACAAAAGCTTCTTGTCAACCACTTCATTGTGATGACTCTTACAGGCATAGTAGAAGACGCTCTGAACTAATAGCCCCGTGAGATTAACAACCACCAGCATGAACAAACACAGCAATCCCAACAAAAGCTTAAACATGAAATCTACTTGAGACTCCAATGCAAACTCAAACACAAACTCTAACGTCCATGTAGCCCCCAAGTACAATAGTGCAAGTCCGAAAGCAATACTAGTTCTCCCTCGTAAGAGTTGTGTACTCTTCTTCATGGCTTCCAACCCATAACCATTTGGTTCAAGAACAGAAATTACACTGGCTAAATGCCATTGAGCTGTAACATAGATATGAACAAGGTCGTATATGATACCAAATATGATAGAAAAAACCCAGAAGAGAGCTCCATTAATATTTTTCGCAGCCAAGACAGAAATAGGAACGTAGTAGGCCAAGTAACTGACAATCATAAGAAGGAAGACGTAAAAGAAGGTTATCACAAGATGTTTAAATATGCGAGGAATTGCAAAGAGAGTGGGGATGAAGGAGACGGGTTTGGATGCATAAAGAGAAGCTACTGTGAAGACAATAGCGGAGGTAGAGAGAAGAGAGAATAGGAAGAGGGAAAGAATGTAGAAGAATTCATGGATGGAGTAAGTGCGGATGAACTGTTTATACGAAGGAGATGAATGATGATCACCGGAAAAGTAATCGGCCAAAATAAAGAAGAGGATAAAACTATGAGTTTCAAGTAATAACTGCATCAATGAAAGTGGGAGAATGAGGGTTACGGTAATCAAAAAGAATTTTATTGGAGATGATTTTGATGGAATTTTCAATGCTTCCTTGATGATTTGATGATCTTCACTTAAGAATTTGAGATCTTCTGCTGCAGTAAAGAGATCCATAGTACTTGTTTAGTTTCACTGGTGAAAGAAAGAGAAGAAGACCGGTATCATTAGTATATAGTGGATCCAATGAAAGGAATTGCTATGAAACTTCTTGGTTCTTGATCAAGTCAGAGTTGAGTTGCCGTGTGGAGTACTAAGAAAATTGATGTTGCATTTGCTAAAATGGTAATGATTATAATGGAGGACGGTATTATTAAAGCTAATGATAGTGGTGGCTGTTGAAGAAATGCATGAAATTAAGATGGGTTTGGAAGTCAGGCACTGATGATGTACATTAATTAGTAGGGTCTAGAAATCAAAGGCTGGTTCTTTTTAGCAAGGGAACCATGTGTAAGTTTACTCTGAATAGGGTGCGAGTCAGATTAGAGCCTCAAAGGCAAGTCACTTGATCAGGTAATACTATAATTGTTTCATATAGGTAACCTACTTCCTTCGAACAAACAAAAGAAATGTAAAAACAAAAAGGGACTGTAGATGACCTACTAAGTTAATTTTGTAGAAAGTAACCTCGTTGTGGAGTCTAATTTTGTAAATATCACCTTGTCCACTCCACTCTCCGCCACCAACTTGTCCACTCCACTAATCCACCAATTTGTGGTTAAAGCTTAAGAATAATTTAATCTAAACACACTTATCAACTTTTAAAAGTGAAAATAAAAAAGGCACAGAGGTTAGTTTGGGGACGCGGTTTCAAAATGATTTTTAAAAACACAAAACTGAACTTTGGTGAAGTAAAATATTTTTATTTTTGACTTCTCGAATTAGCTTCTGCTTCAGGTGTCCACATGCTCACTAGAATTTTGACAAAATCAACAATTTGCAACATTTAGGAGTTGGGTATAGCTAATACGTCTTTATTGTTTGTGGAAGAAAAAAATGCCTTCACTGAATAGCTAGAAATAGGTAAAAAAACCTTTCATTCATCTGATAAAAAAGTCGGTGGAAAACATTAGTGCTACACCTACGCTCATTCCAAAATATCAGGTATACCTACTACTGCTAGTAGCTACTACCTAGACATTTAACTCTCTTAAACGAGCCTAGTGTAATTTAATCATGTCTATGTTCTTTCGCACTGTAATTCATAAAGACTATTACTTCTGAATTTAAGAAAAAAGAAAAACGAAATGTGCATGTTTGGTTCAAATAAAATACATATTGTATTTTTCTATGTCAAAGAAAAACGAAATGTGCATGTTTGGTTCAAATAATATTTTTCTATGTCAAGTTTAAACAGAATTCGAATGATTTTCTTTGACTCTGGTCTTGTAGACTGAGTGTCAATGCATTTTTATCTGAGCAACAACAATTGTGCCTACGTGTTTGGTGCACTCCAGTCCAAAAACCGCAACCTTATAGTACTATAGGCATCAGTAGCAGACCACTCCACTGCCACCTTAAAACATCATCGTTTCCGTACAGAAAAACTTCAATTAATGCTATTCTATTGAAGTTTTTGGGTTTCTATGGAGATGAGCAACCAGAAACTACAGTGATAGATTAGCCAACAAATTTTTGATAAAAATGAAATTAATTACTAGTTTACTACTGATAAGAGATAACAACTTCCAGCACTTGCGGTTAATGGGTTGGGTTGATTTTTTTTTTTTTCCTTCTTTTCTAGTTTAAATTTCAAGGTACTATACAAATTTTAACTTTACTGCAGCCAAAAAGCTCTTCGGCTGCGGTAAAGGTACACTTATAAACAACTCTATTTCAGTGACGTAGTACTATCTTTTCTTTTACTCTTTGTGTACTACATAAGAAAACTAATTTGTAAAAAACTTAAATTCGTCTGATGAAAGAGTTGGTAGAGTACTCGTGGTTGATGGGTTGGGTTAGATTTATGTTTTTACTAGTTTAAATTTCAAGGTACTGTACGAATTTTACCAAAAAGCTCATTGCATTTTGAAAATGTCATGTGAGCTAGGAGGTAGTGGTACCCTTGCAAAGAACTCGATTTCTTTTACTCTTTATAAGCATCTCCGATAGTTGGAAGAAAGTCTTGAATTGATGACTAGTCCAAATGTCCAAATGACTAGTCCTACGAATGAGCTTTAAACAGCTCTATAACGAGTTAGAAAGTTTCTTGATAGAAGTTGCAGAGTACTTTAACACACCAAATCGAGAACATTAAGCAAAAATGACAAAATACCATCTGGATGACCCTTTTTTCAAAAGTTGCTTATAAGTGAGAGAGTAAGAGAAACAAATTAAAAGTTGTAAAAGAACTTTTGAAAGTTCCTTAAAAATACTTCTACGCATAAGGTTGGTGGACAGTGGACTAGACGTAGACTCATCCCTGAACATACTACATGCAGAAGATAGATGATGTGGTTACAGCTTACAACTTCTTGAGCTGACAATGATTTTCTATATATTCAAGGTACATGTGATTCATCACCAGAAAAGATCATCTCTGGGGTCGGGGTTCTAAAAAAAGGAAAATGTCATTTAAACATGTGAGGAAAGGCATGTTGTTGGAGCTTGTAAGGACCTCTCTATTTCAATGGTACTATTTTAATTACTCTGGCTGCCAAGATATATATAACCACATTTGGTACTCCACAAAATTAGCCCTTGCATCATTCATGGCTGCCGCCATAACCATTTGGTTCAAGAACAGAAACCACACTGCCTAGATGCCATTGCGCTGTAACATAGATATGAAGAAGATGCCATTGCGCTGTAACATAGATATGAAGAAGATCGTATATGGTAATTGGTAAGTAAAAAAACCCCAGAAGAGATATATTTGTCGCAGTCAAAACAGAAATAGGGACGTAGTAGGCCAAGTAGCTAAGGATCGCAAGACGTAAAAAAAGGTTATCATCTTCCTTCTTAAAGGCCTTGACAAAATAAGCTTCCACGTTGAACGGTGATGAAACCCTCACTTATTATTGGCCTAAATAGGCGTTTTCTAATGCAGAAGCTATGGTGAGGACATTAGGCAAAACTTTATTGGTAAAAATATTTTAATTTGGGTTACACTTTATTTACATCAAGTATTTAACCGGCCGTTAGTAATGCTGTCGACAAAAAAGTAAGTAGACCATACTTCCGTCACAGTTTAAACCTAACTAATTTTCTAACTAATTTTGTTACACCGTGTTTACACCAAATACTTAACCGAATGTTACTAAAGCAGTCTGATATAGACAACACTTCCGTCAAAATAAACCTTAACTAAAATCTAATCCTAACTATGATGTCAAACTCGATATTTTCCCTCATTGATTCGCGAATATTTAAAAAACAGAAAAAACCCTAAAATTCCCACATGTTACCGAGCCAATACCCTAAACTTCACGATGCTGTCACAAAAACAACACCACAAACCACGAGCAACATCATCAAAAACATCTCTGACTCAATTCCTCGATCACCAGCAGACTCAAATCATCACAACACTATCTTCGTAACAAGGTGTTGGTCTCCATGAATACGACCAGCAAATCATCATCATTATTATGTGCGGTTCAGGCTTTGGATGGAGAAAACAAGGTGTTGGAATACCTTTACAACAAAACAAAAGACGAAAATCCAAGTCCATTCAGGGATGCTAAAGGTGAAGCATTTGTGAGAGTTAGTGCAAGCAAATTTACACGGTACGGAGCAAAATTCTATAACAAGACGAGAAAAGAGTAAAAGTGACAATACTGTACAATCATATCAAGTCTCTTTGTTAAATTACCAGCTAACCACTTTGTTAAATTACTGGAGATAAACAAGACGAGAAAAGAGCAAAAGTGACAATACTGGAGATAAACTATTACTGGAGATAAACAAGACGAGAAAAGAGCAAAAGTGACAATACTGTACAATCATATCAAGTCTCTTTGTTAAATTGCCAGCTAACCACTTGAAATCATCACCTGATTCATTCATTATTTAATCAAAATTGGTTCTAAGTAAAAATATCAATCAATATATAAAGACAAATCGTGACCAAGTTTTTTATAAAATTTATTTTCAGGAGACACCTCATGGAAGCAGGTATGACCACTTATCCCAAACGTGCAAATCCAAACATTTTGGGGAGGAAGAAGACGATGGTTGCCATGAGTAAACCAATATGCGCCTTTAACACTTTTCCATAAGCGGCAGTGTTGAGTATTTCAGCGTATTCCTTTATAATGTTGGTAGCCCTCGACAGAAACCTGGGTGCCTACATTACTTCTATCCCATCAACGTTAATACCTGTGTAAACTCGAGCTTGATCTCCGTAATATTCTTGATTAAGGAGCTGCTTTACGGAGCTGCTCATTACATGCCAGTTATGTTTAAAGAAAAAAAATGGTTTAACGTATAGTGATTTGCCCGCCATACCAAATCAAAAATTCATTACATACAATATTGCAACTCTGATATATCGTGTTTTAATGCATAGTGACGGTGAAAGATGCCCATTGCGTAGACAACTAAAGATCTCACGCTGAACGGTGAGGAAACCCTCGCTTTCTATTGGCCGAATTAAGCCTTTTGTTGCTTTTGTAAAACGACAGTTTTGGTATGGACACTTGGTAACGTATGATTGGTTAAAAAATTACAAACTTAACTTACCGTGTTTAGAATATTTTGGACGTCCAAATTGAATTCGGAAGTCAAGAGCCTACCATATTAGGACTCTTTTTTCCAAATTAAATGGGAAAAAGAAAGGAAAAAAACTCACATATTTCACACATATTTTATGCGAAAATAAAAAATAAAAAATAAAATCCACACATATTTTCTATCTTTTCTCCACCCATTTACTACATCAAGACGGGCGGGGCGACACTAAATAAAAAATGCACCGCCACGGGGCAGGGGGCGAAGCCCCATACTCACCAAATCTAGTAGGATATAACATTGATTTATGAGTTGTAAACCAATAGTAGGCTGGAGTTTACCTTCCCTTGGATCCCAAGTTATGTCTAATCCTATTCCAATTCTAAAAACGACTAAACCAACGACTAAACCTTTCCTTGGATCCCAAGTAATGTCATATATAAAAGAACATAGAACTCACCGTTGTACATCACACAAGAACAAAACTAGAGTTACAATACTCTAGTAGCAAATTCTTTCGTACCCTAATTCTTCTCCATCTTTCGTTTCGTTCCCAAATTCTCCATCAATGGCTCTTTCCACCGATTCCCCTTCATCATCCTCTGTGTCTGAATTTCAACTCATTGGTCTACCATCACTCCACCACCAAAACAAAAGGGCGCGGTTGATTCAACAGCCCCTGATTCATCTCCTGCTTCAAATTTCACAAACTCTGCACCTCATCATCTCAGAGGATTCACAGAGAATGGATCAGCAACATATGTTTCAAGTGATAACCCGTTACCTGATTTTTTCTTCCATGTAGTCCCCAGTACGCCACACGAAAGCGTAACCCAAAGATTAGAATCAGCATGGAAACACGATCCATTAACAGCTTTGAAGTTAATATGTAACTTGAGAGGTGTGAGAGGTACTGGCAAATCAGATAAAGAAGGGTTTTATGCTTCCGCGTTATGGCTTCACAAGAATCATCCTAAAACCCTAGCTATTAATCTCAAAGCCATGGCTGATTTTGGGTATTTCAAAGATTTACCTGAGATTCTATTTAGATTACACGAAGGGATTAACATCCGAACACAACGAAAGAATCAATGGAGGATTGAGCAATTCAGTTTTCCAGTTGATCCAGAGACTGGGAAACGTGTTTATAAGAAGAATTCACATCAAAAGAAAGTGTACTCGGATTCTGAAGATGAAGACGACGAGGAAGAAAAGCCAAAGAACAAGAAGCAGAATTAGAAGGAGAAGGGGATAGAGGTATCAAAAAGAGCACTCGAGAGGTATAAGAATGACGCTGAGTACAGAAACTTGCATGATCGAGTTTCAGAGATTTTTGCCGAGTTTTTGATTTCTGATTTGAAGTATTTGAATTCTGGTGAAACTAGAAAGATCACCTTAGCTTCTAAATGGTGTCCATCTCTAGACTCGTCTTTCGATAAGGCTACTCTCTTATGTGAAAGTTTTGCTAGAAGGATTTTCCCCCGTAGTTCATGTCCGGAGTATGAAGGTATTGAGGAAGGCCATTATGGTTATAAGATTCGTGATAGGCTGAGGCGAGAGTATTTGGTTCCTCTCCATAAAGTGTTGGAATTGCCTGAAGTTTAGATGAGTAGTAAGATGTGGGAGTCATTGCCGTATAATCGTGTTTCATCTGTTGCTATGAAGAAGTATAAGAGCTTTTTTGAGAAACATGATGTAGAAAGGTTCAATCAATATTTAGAGAGTGTCAAGAATGGAGAGACAAAGATTGCTTCTGGTGCATTGTTGCCTCATGAGATCATTGCTTCTTTGGACGACGAGGAGAATGATGGTGATTGTAATGTTGCGGAGCTGCAATGGAGACGAATGGTAGATGATATGTCCAAGATTGGAAAGCTAAGTGATTGTCTTGCCATTGCTGATGTGTCTGGTAGTATGGAGGGAACACCAATGGATGTTGCTGTAGCTCTTGGTTTGTTAGTCTCGGAGATGAGCAAAGATCCATGGAAAGGGCAACTTATTACCTTCAGCGATGACCCTTAATTCCACAAGATTGAAGGTGACAATCTGAGATCGAAAACAGAATTCATTAGAAATATGGACTGGGGATATTCAACAGACTTTCAGAAGGTGTTTGACCAAATATTGCAAGTGGCTGTTGATGGCAAATTGAAGGAAGACCAGATGATAAAGCGGCTTTTTGTGTTTAGCGATATGGAGTTCAACCAGGCGGCTTCAAGAGAGGGTGCCTACTGTTACTACGGTCAGGAGATGTCAGCTGAGAAATGGGAGACTGATTGCCAAACGATACAGAATAAGTTTAGGGAGAAGGGATATATGAATGTGCCGGAGATTGTGTTTTGGAACCTACGAGACTCTAAATCAACTCCGGTCTTGGGTCAACAGAAGGGTGTGGCAATGCTTAGTGGGTATTCCAATAATTTGATGACTCTTTTCCTCGAGGGTGATCTCGGTGAACTGACACCCATTAGAGTGATGGAGAAGGCAATCGCTGGGGAGGAATACACTAAACTTGTGGTAGTTGATTGATAAAACATATATGCTCTCTAGGATATTTTTTTTCAAGTTTTGCAGTTTCATTAGATTAGAATTAAAGTTTCTCAAACAAGTTCAATATTTTTTATTTTATTCCAGTAGAGTAGATGTTGCGAATAAAATTGTTATAATAATCTCTCTTTTTTCCTGTTTTTCGTGAAACCAACTCAAAACTAATTGACAATGAGTGGAGAGGTCCTAAAGGATTATAAACCGCAGGATCTTAGCTGCCCCAACAATGTGGGACTAATAATCTCAACACGCACCCTCATGTGTAGCCTCGTTGGGTCTAACACGTGGACAACAATTAAATCGGGTGACGCGAAGTAAAGGCGCCGTCAAATAACTCATCGCAAATAGCCTGCTTTGATACCATAATAAATTATGGGTATCATCGAGACGGATCATCGATTGAACAAAATGAATAAAATCTAAATAAACAAGACAGGAGAATTAAAGTGGTTCGGCACTAACGCCTACATCCACTGAGAAACCCGGAAGGGTGAAATGTTATTGATCTTCAGCACATACTGAGATGGATTTACATTTGCACTAGAACTCTTATTTATAGAGTTAACTAAACCTAGGAGATAACATAATATCTTCATATTTTGTTTGACTAGGTAACAATATCTAGAAAATTGATTATACATAATTATGGTATCAGAGCGGGAGATCCGCTCAATTGCTTCCGCCTTTTTTTTTTTTTTTTTTTCCTTTTAGGTTATCATTTTCATCGATCCATATCTTTGTGCACTTTGTGCAACATTAATCGTCAATATCAATCTATTTCCAAAGTTATTTTTATTTCTTATCAAAATAACCTTTCTTCATCTATGGATGCCTTTGATATTGATCCATAGTCAAATTTTTCTCAAACTATTTTCTTTTTGGAAATTTTTTCTTTTCTCTGATGCAATAAAGATGGCACTGTTCATGGAGGTCCTCCAATATTACACATGGTACTGTTCATGGCGGTCCTCTAATTACACATGGTGTTTTTTGTGTCCCAAAATACGTCCGTGAAAACCGTCTGTCTTTGATATAAATATTAATAAAATCATCTTTGTTTTCATTATGATTTTGTTAATCAAAATTTCAATCCTAAATTAGGGTTCAACGTTATATTCCAGGATTTCATATCTCTAACTCTATGATTCGAGAAATCCTGCTTATTTATCTCATTGTCAACAATATTTCCAAAATATTATTTGGTCACAATATTTTGGTAACCAGTAAATCTGAAAATATTTTCCATATTTTCTAAAAGTGGAATTTCCATATCAATTATATTCTGGTTTTCTCATTGGTCACAGTCGCATGAGTTTTCAAAAAGATTTGATGCCATCTGTTGTATTCTTTTTATCAAACTCATTTCTTAATTTTATCTCGATGTTATTCTTCTTGATACTTTACCTTCTTATCTGGACTACTAAATCATCTCCATATTCCATTTTCTGAATATGCAAAAATTCTCTAAAATATTATTTCCTTTTATGAGATACATCAATTCAGTTCCAATAATATCTTTGCATGTTGGATATCTCAAAATTTCCAAAAACGTCTACATGACTTATTTTTTCATCTTATTTTTCCCTTGCCATTCCTTTTATATATATATATTTCTTTATTTTGTGAGGAAGTATGTCAACGGAATTCTTCACGTTTTGGCATCCGCAGTTATAGCCTTTTGCTATATCTCATATTGTGATTTTGTTTAGTGCTCATGATACGAGCCAGTTAAGCAATCTCTGTGTGCTTCTATCATCATGATTTACGTTGGTGATGTCGTCCAAGATTGGCCCCGCCAAACATCCCGCTCTATTTTTTGAGCAAATATGGCAATACTACGTCAACAACCAAACCTTAGTTTCAAATTTCAAAACAAGGACACAAAAAATAAGCTCGATCGGGCTTCTTCCGCTCCCTTGCACTCCTGCAAAGTTCTTGAGTTCCTGAACGAGCCGTTCCGCAAGTTTTCTTCTTGGCCGGAGCCTTTTTCATAGGCGAAATGGCACCAAGTTCATTTTCTTAGTCTTCCTTTTCTTCTTGTTGATTTTCACTGTCACTACCACCATTACCCGATTCACCAACAATGAAGTTTGCTTTCAGGGATTCTATCTCAAGTTTCAAATTCTCTATTGCAAGTTGCAGTTGTGGAACCTTATCATTCATGCATTTCTTAACGTCAACAAATTTTTCTTGAAGTTGTAAGAACTCAAAATCTAATGGTGCTTTGCTAGGACCCTCTTATATCTCTGCATCAAACATCAAGTCTAGATTTACACTCACTCGAACTCATTTTGCTAACGTAGTAAGAAGAACGAAGAATGTATGACCGATCAAAAAAAAAAAAAAAGAACGAAGAATGTATGTTGTTAACTACCCCTTCAAATGGATTTCAGGGTTCAGAGAATTCAAGACAGCTTTAGAATTCAAACTTAACCACATTCAAAGTATTTTTACGGCCCATAAAGAAGAGTGCCATTTACTACTCTACTTTGGGTTCCAAAAGTTCAACACTGATTTCAAAACTTATTGTTTCGAATAGGTTGTGTTTATGTAATTCTACTGCAGCTGTCAGATTTCTACTATCGAGAGATAAATTACTAGTAGAAACTAAAAGTCGGTAATTTTTATAATAGATATGAAATAAACTACTGACAACAACTTCCAAATTCCAATTCCTAAACTGAAAATGTTGATGGATGTATAACATCCAGCAAAGTCTCCTAAATTACATTACATAATGATATCGAATATTGTTCTTAATTAGCAGATATTCCCCTTACTTAGTCCACGATTACGTTGGAGCATCCTTGCTTATTGTACGCATATTATTTTGCGAAGCATAAGAATGCAGCCAGCTCGATCACAGTAAGTCCAGCTAGAAACCAATAGAAGTAGTCTAAATGCGCCTGGTTCATGTTGTTTGCAAGCCATCCGTGTTGACCTCCTGCACCTTTTACCTTCTGAATGGCAAATATAACGAAGACACTGAAGAGATCTCCTATGCCAAATATGGCTGAGTGCACAGACAGACCCGCGCTTCTTAGATCACGGGGAACTTGATAGTAGAAGAATTCCTGTAAACCGACTTTGGTGAGTACAAGGGTGAGACCTGACAAGATGTATTGTGGAATCAACCACCAGATAACCATAGGAACTGTTGTGTTTGGATCATTAATCAATCCAAATTCTTGAGCAATTTTAAGCCTTTTGTTCTCCACTAAAGCTGCTACAACCATCGTTATGGCAGAAACAAATATTCCACCGCCAATTTTCTCAAGTGAAGTTAGAGCGTTGGATTTTCCAGTAAAAGCTTGAGTAAGTGGAGCAAAGATCCGGTCATATGTTGCCGCAAACAGAATGATGGATACAGTGAGAAATAATTGAATTGAAGCTTCAGGTACTTGAAAGTCTGGTGCTATTGACCTGTCCATAGACTGGGAAACGTGTTTATAAGAAGAAGAATTCACATCATAAGAAAGTGTATTATTCGGATTCTGAAGATGAAGACGAGGAGGAAGAAAAGCCAAAGAACAAGAAGCAGAATAAGAAGGAAAAGGGGTTAGAGGTATCAAAAAGAGCACTCGAGAGGTATAATAATGACACTGAATACAGAAACTTGCATGATAGAGTTTCAGAGATTTTTGCTGAGTTTTTGATTTCTGATTTGAAGAATTTGAATTCTGGTGAAACTGAAAAGATTACCTTAGCTTCTAAATGGTGTCCGTCTTTAGACTCGTCTTTCGATAAGGCTACTCTCTTGTGTGAAAGTATTGCTAGAAGGATTTTTCCCCGTAGTTCATGTCCGGAGTATGAAGGTGTAGAGGAAGGCCATTATGCTTATAAGATTCGTGATAGACTGAGGCGAGAGTATTTGGTTCCTCTCCATAAAGTGTTGGAATTGCCTGAAGTTTATATGAGTAGTAAGATGTGGGAGGGGTTGCCGTATAATCGTGTTTCATCGGTTGCTATGAAGAAGTATAAGAGCTTTTTTGAGAAACATGATGAAGAAAGGTTCAACCAATATTTAGAGAGTGTTAAGAAAGGGGAGACAAAGATTGCTGCTGGTGCATTGTTGCCTCATGAGATCATTGCTTCTTTGGACGACGAGGAGAATGATGGTGATTGTAATGTTGCAGAGCTGCAATGGAGACGAATGGTAGATGATATGTCCAAGATTGGAAAGCTAAGTGATTGTCTTGCAATCGCGGATGTGTCTGGTAGTATGGAGGGGACACCAATGGATGTTGCTGTAGCTCTTGGTTTGTTAGTCTCGGAGATGAGCCAAGATCCATGGAAAGGGCAACTTATTACCTTCAGCGATGACCCTCAATTCCACAAGATTGAAGGTGACAATCTGAGATCGAAAACAGAATTCATTAGAAATATGGACTGGGGATATTCAACAGACTTTCAAAAGGTGTTTGACCAAATATTGCAAGTGGCTGTCGATGGCAAATTGAAGGAAGACCAGATGATAAAAAGGCTTTTCGTGTTCAGCGATATGGAGTTCAATCAGGCTGCAGGGAGGTGTAGCTACTACTATGACCAAACGTTGCCAGATGCGTCTAAGGAATGGGAGACCGACTACCAGGTGATAGAGAATAAGTTCAGGGAGAAATGATACACGAATGTGCCAGAGATAGTGTTTTGGAACCTTAGGGACTCTAGATCAACTCCGGTGTTGGGTCAACAGAAGGGTGTTGCAATGCTCAGCGGATTTTCAAAGAATATGTTGACATTGTTTCTGGAGGGTTCTTATTTTAGCGAATTTACTCCCATTAAAGTGATGGAAAAGGCAATCTCTGGGGAGGAATACACTAAACTCGTGGTAGTTGATTGATAACTAGTTCTTGAAAGCACACATATTATGCTCTGTAGGGTCTTTTTTCTTTGATTTCTCATTAGATTGTTTTTTAAGCAAACAGTTCCATTAGATGAGATGATAACGAATATAAGTTTCTCAAACAGTTCAATATTTATTAATTGCATAATAATCTCTCTTTTTTGTTTTAACAAAGGGATGAATGCCAGTAGTTTCTCAAACACAGCCGCACAAATACATATTGAACTCCCTCAAGCTTTCCCATGGCGGGATACTTTGGAATCAATCTTATTCCCCCCTTCTAGATTGTAAAATATCCTGCCACTTCCACCACCATCACCGGATTCACCAACAATGAATTTTGCTTTAAGGAATTCTATTTCTAGTTTCAAATTCTCCATTGCAAGTTGCAGTTGTTGAACTTTCTCATTCATGCATTTCTCAACGTCGACAACTTTTTCTTGAAGTTGCAAACACTCAAATTCTGATTGCGCTTCCATAGGGCCCTCTAATATCTCTGCATCAAACATCAAGCCTAGATTCGCACTTGGAAAGTTTTCACTAGAACTCATTTTGCTAAGAGTAGTAATAGTAAAGAACAATGAAGAACATACACTTAAAATAGATATCAGGGTTCAGAGAATTCAGTCAGAATAATAATTCAAACATAAACTCATTCAAAGTATTTTTACTGCTCTTAATTCACTCATTAAGTAGAGTGCTATTTATTAGTACTTTGGGTCCCCAAAGTTCAGAGAAGAGCGAAAACACTGATCTCAAGACTTACGGAATTTGAATGGTTGCGTTTCTACTGTAGAGAAACTAAAAGTCAGCAACTTTTTGAACATATATGAAATACTACTTCTGTTTCTGGAAAAGTGAAAGTATCTCTTTTCCAGAAACGGAGGGAGTAGTATATTTACCGACAACAACTTCCAACAGGGGATATGAATGGTCAAACCTTGAACACTGTTGGGCAAGTACTCTGGAACATTAATGTGCTAGAGTTCCAACCTCACAGTTGAGTTAGAAGCAAACTGGATTTTACAGGAAAGTACTCTGGAACATTAATGTGCTATGAAGTCCCATTTCCTTGCGAGGGAATAGAATTTATTCATTTTGCATTTTGCAGCAAGAATGTAATATGACTTGGTAAAAACTTAGCTTTTCATCCAGCAAGAAAGTACCCCGCAAAAATTAACCCTTGCTTGTATCATTCGACAACCAATCCTTGATTTCAAAAACTAAGAAAACTTAAAAGGATTTAGATTACAAAATATAAAACTAAGTAGAGACTCACTAACAACTAAACTGATTTTCCAAACTTCAAAACAAGACTTGCTCAGGACATGCATTAGACTCGACAGCTTCAATTCCTCTCCCTTACACTCCTGCGAATTTCTTGAGTTTCGGAACAAGCCCTTCCACCACCAGTTTTCTAATACTGAACTAATATTGATGCCATGGGGGTATTACATCCAGCAAAGTCAGCTCAATTCCATTACATAAAGAAATCAAATATTGTTGGTAATTAGCAACGATACCTCACTTTTTAGGTTAACATATGTCTCCTCATATATCTATCTAATCCTGCTAGTATGCAACTACATTACTGATCAAGATTGGTTTTAGCTAGTACAAAACCTCGATGAGCTCTCCAACCATGTCATCATCTTTGCCCGATCTCTGCATCTTGATAGTACTGTCCGTAGTAGTAGCATTCAGTGCAACAGGCTGATAACCCACTCTGTCGTGATCATCTTTGACCAAGCTCTGCATCTCCACAATGCCAGTACTAGGATTCAACGCAACAGATATATCACCGAGATCATAACTACCAAGATGATCATACAAAACCTTCTTATCAACCACTTTATTGTGATGACTTTTACAGGCATAGTAGAGCACACTCTGAAATAATAGCCCTGTGAGATTAACTGCCACCAGCATGAACAAACACAGCAATCCCAACAAAAGCTTAACCATGAAATGTACTTGACACTCCAATGCAAACTCAAACACAAGTTCTATCATCCATGTAGCCCCCAAGTATAAATTTGCAAGTCCGAAAGCAATCACAGTCTCCCTCGTAAGAGTTGTCTACTCTTCTTCATGGCTGCCAAGCCATAACCATTTGGTTCAAGAACAGAAATTACACTGGCTAAATGCCATTGAGCTGTAACATAGATATGAACAAAATCGTATATGATAGCAAATATGATAGAAAACCCCCCGAAGAGAGCTTCATTGCTATTTGTGGCAACCAAGACAGAAATAGGAACGTAGTAGGCCAAGTAGCTGACGATCATAAGAAGGAAGACGTAAAAGAAGGTTATCATAAGATGTTTAAATATGCGAGGAATTGCAAAGAGAGTGGGGATAAAGGAGACGGATTTGGATGCATAGAGAGAAGCTACTGTGAAGACAATAGCGGAGGTAGAGAGAAGAGAGAATAGGAAGAGGGAAAGAATGTAGAAGAACTCATGGATGGAGTAAGTGCGGATGAACTGTTTAGACGAAGGAGATGAATGATGATCACCGGAAAAGTAATCGGTAAAAATAGAGAAGAGGATAAAACTATGAGTTTCAAGTAATAACTGCATGAATGAAAGTGAGAGAATGAGGGTTAAGGTAATCAAAAAGAATTTTACTGGAGATGATCTGGCTGGGATTTTCACTTCTTCTTTGATGATTTGATGTGCACTGAAGAATTTGAGATCTTCTGTTGCGGTAAAGAGCTCCACATTTGATTAGTTTCACTGGTGAAAGAAAGAGAGAAGACAAGAATCATTAGTATATAGTGGATCCAGTGGAAAAAATTACAAGGAAACTTCTTGGTTCTTGATCAAGTCAGAGTCGGGTTGCCGTGTGGAGTACTAAGAAAATTGATGTTGCATTTGCAAAAATGCTAACGATTATAATGGAAAATGGTATAATTAAAGCTAATGGTAGTGAATCCCAAACATAAAATACAACATTTTATTCCATATAGGCAACCTACTTCGGACTAAGTTAATTCAGTAGAAAGTAACCCAGTTAGCCTGGGGTCTAATTTTGTAATCTTTCACCTTGGTCCACTCCACTGCTCGACCACCAACTTGTCAAATACTTAAATAAGAGAAATTAGCTAGCCATCTTGAAAGCACATCAAAGACCTATCGTCACTTTCCTCTAATCAACAGAAACTTTTAGAAGGAAAAAGGTCAGAAGTAAATTTGGGTACACGATCTCAAAATAACTTTTAAAATAAATAAATAAAATGTTAGCTTTTGGTAAGAAAAATATTTTTAATTTTGATTTCTGGAATTAACTTCTGTTTCGATATAATTTTCGTGTCAAAACACCCTCTAAACTTTGAATCGACAAAATCAACTGACCTGCAACATTCAAGAGTTGGGTATAGCTAACACATCCTTAATCTTACTAGAATAAAAATGCCTTAATTGAATAGCTATAAATTTTAGTTAAAAAAGTTTCGCTCATCCAATGAAAAAATTGGTGGAAAACAATAGTGCTAGACCTACACTCATACAGAATACAGGTTACATTAGAACAACTTGCGGAAGATGATGCTAAACGAATAAACCATTAACATCAACTTGACCATTCTGGGAATGCCGTGGTGAAGGAGTGACACCCATTTTCTGAGTAAGTGGTTACAAGAACCTAATTGGTACACTTCTGCTCCTTGAAATGGTTTCTCATTCATAAGAAAGTTATAGGAGAATAAATATTCATTTTTAGACATAAACTCTAAATTTAATTCAGGATATGCATTTCTAAACATCGAAGGGTTTTCAATGTTCATCAGCATATTCATAAGACGTATGATATTGTATCCATGGGAGAGACCTTTTATCAATTTGGAACCATTTGGTAATGAAATCAGGATTTGAGAAGGTAGTTAACCATACCTTCGACACACATTTGAACTTATAGATTGAATTCGGAGGAAGATAAGTAAAAGCCTCAATCAAGATATCCTCTGTTAATGATGAAGAAGTGAGAGAAGTTGAAGAAGAAGCCATCGTCATCAATAAAATCGAAAAAAAAGAACACCTAATACTAGATGAATCCCTGCAAATCCACCAAATGAAAAAACTACTTAGCAAAGTGAAGGAACTCAAAAAGGAGAGAAAAATGTCTAATAGTAGACCATCAAGCGACATTCACAAAACAGCTTATCATGGAGGAAAGAAGTGAAGACAAGGTCCTAAGCTATATGAGAAGCTGCGACAATTAGATTGCAATAGAAAGATTATTATCACATTACAGTACTCAAAAACAAAGATTAGTATCCATCAAGATTGTTGTTGAAGAAAAAATCCTTTTGGCAAATTATAATCCATCAAACAATTACCCTACTTACTAATGAGACTAAACAAAGTAGAGAAATGCAGCTTTGGGTTCAGGGGTACAAATCTATCGAGCCCAGAACCTACTAGGATTAGTGAAAGTCGGAAGAAACAACTTTGGGCTCAGTAACACAATTTATCAAACACTTTTAAACTACTGAAAATCATTAAAATAGAATACTTACTGAGATTGAGCACTTCCAATTAGGGTTCACAGAGACAATTTGTCAGCGAGTAGGGTGTAGATACCAAAAACCACACTCGACGCGTGGCGCCATATGAAAGAAGGAGTAACTTAGCATCTCTAGGATAGTCTACATAGTATCTTAACTAGGGCTGCACAAGAACCGTCCCGTCTCGTGGAACCGTACCGATACCGTCCCGGAACCGCAGTCAGACGGGACAAGTACAAGTACCAAAAACTGGTACCGTGCCTAGAATAAGTACAAGTAACGGTTCTAGGCTATTCCCGTCCCGTAGTACCGAGCAACAAGTAATAACGTCTAATAATAGTTAGGGTTTTTGAAAACTAATTAGTTTTTGTTAATTTCTATTTAGTTTTTGTTGATTTCTTTAGATGTGAAACTGATTGTAATTTTTTGGTTTTTGATTTTAGAGTTTTGGAATTTTTGGTGTGGTTCATAACTTCATTTGAACTTAGAACTTAGAAGATTTTTTGCTTTATTTTCTTTTTTATAATTTTACATACGCTACGGGTAAAGAACCGGTACCGTCCCGTCCCGTACCGAGTTAAACAGGTACAGGTCCCGTCCCGTCCCGTATTGCACAGGTACAGGTACCGGCCATAGGGAGGTACAGGTACTGAGCTAGGAAAAAACCTGTATCGTCCCATCCCATGTGCAACCCTAATCTTAACTTAGATAGCTTAGTAAATGAAAAACATGAAGGAAGAAAAATGAGAGATGTGAGGCAAAATAAAATGAAAAACATGAGGCAAAATAATATGGAAAAAAAGAGGCAAAATATGAAACAAAAGCAAGAGGTAAGCATATGACCTCATAAAGTACATGAAAGAGAGGCGAAAAGAAGAAATAAGACCTCAATGAGGCACGAAGAAAATGAAAAAATATGCGAGAAGAATGAAATAAAAGACATGATCTTCCCAAGCTAAGTATCATGAAGATTCAAGAAAACTTTATTGCGTGCGAAATACTTACAATTGTCGTATGATTTGAATAAATGTTCATATTACTATGATTATACTATTGCTATGATACTAATAATGAAGGAAAAAGCCTGGAGGCAATAAAGTGATGCAATATGCGAGCTAACGTTGGACGAAGAGACACACGGAGCGAACTTGGAGCCAAAGCGAGATAGATGAGGCAAAGAAAATGAGCATGCAAGGAGCAATGAATATACGAAGAGCCATGAATATGCGAAGAACCAAAGCCATGTGATGAGGAATTGGAACAACACAAAGCGATATCATTACTCTCAAGAATCAATGAGCTAAGTAACACATATTATCCCTATTTAGCATTCACTCATCACATACATATAGAAAAAGCATATCATTTCATACATATAACATTCATTCATCACCTACATATAGAATATACTAATTGCATACATTCATCGAACATGCATCATATTTAGTACACTTTGGGAATCCTTACTATTCATACTTCTTTAAGACAATACTTATCGCCACGAATGTTTCTTGAAGATTGTTAACTAAGGGTACTTTTTATACTTCGGATTATATACTGCTAAGGATACTTCACGTTTATATGAACCAAGGGAGGATATTTCATCAATACTTCGCTATCAAGTAGTAAGACATCAAGCAAAACAAGGGCAAGGGAAAGAAGGAGTAACTTAGCATCTCTAGGATAGTCTACATAGTATCTTAACTTAAATAGCTTAGTTTGTAAGCAAAGGATACAATTGTAAATTCATTTCTACTCTCTAGTACGTAAAGAAAATATCTAAGAGAGAGAGAGGGATCTGATTTTATTTTCTCTATCATCTTCTTCTTCCTCCCAACTTAGAACTAGAGCTCCAAAAACTCATTAATAGAGTTTTATGTAACACAAAATATTATAGTGAAGAACCATGGATGTAGATCCAATTATGGATCGAACCATGTAAAAATCTTTAGTCTCTTTTACATTTTTAACACATTTATTTTCATTTTAAGTGAAATATGTTTTAGATCTAGAAATTGATTTATGGATTTGAATGTGAAATGTGTTAAGATCAAGAAATGGAGATTTGGGTGTGCTACCATATTTTCGGCAGTTACATAGGGAATTCTCCAACTTGGGGTTTCCCCAAAATCTAGATAGAGGGAGAGAGATTAGAAGGTTATACAAAATACATAATCATGAAAGTAGAAAGAGAGATTATGACAAAAAAAGATTGAAAAATATGAATTGGAAATCTAATTTAGGGTTCTATATTTTCACTACCTTGAAATTGAGAGCAAGAGCAACAATGGAATCGGTATATGAATTGCAATAATCTCCTCAAATGGACCTCATGATTCTCATTAAAAGCAACAGTGGAGAAGATGGAGTTGTTTAATAAGTTAGGAGCGAGAATTTTAGTTTTGGGTCTTCTTCTCTATGAGGTTCTAAAAATGAAAATACCATCTAAATATGTGAGACTCTAGTAGCTCGGGTGCCTTTAGTAGCTCGGCTGCCTTGGGGGCGCCCTTATCCATTTTTAGGGTGCCTTTAGTAATTTTGGTGGGTGCCTTTAACACTTTTT